>SCDZ01000844.1:8396-31842 GCA_004143845.1 Drosophila lacertosa | reverse complement strand
ATAGATTCTATAACCAAAAAGATTAGGATAATTAATAAATAAATATCAAATATATTGCCATCGGTTTAAACTGATAATATTAGTCATAATAAAAAGGTAGTTGTTTTAGCCAACGATTTAGTTTATTTTTATTTGTTTTTTCTTTTTCATTCTTTGTGAACTCATTTAAATATACATATATTGCAATTTGTTTATCGATTATTAGGAGATATACAATTCTATATATAAAGGTATATAATAGAAACTATCATTAATTGATGGCCTGCACGATCAGCATGACAAGTTGCGGGTGCATTTTGTGAGAGTTAGGACACATTTGGGGTTTAAAAAACAAGAACAAGAAGCTTAAGACTTAGATTTTTTTCTCTTCGTTTTGTAAATTTACACTTGTGCAAAAGAACACAGTTAAGAATTAAGTAAGAGTGTGAAGAGGGTGTGTGTGTGTATAATTATAAAAAAAATAAAATATATAGGTGTAAGAATAGATAATTTAAAATAATTACAGTGAGTAAAAGCAGCGTTTAACAGAGGCAGGGCAAAAGTTGATGTTGTTTTCGTATGAAATATATTGCAAAAATGTATTGTTAGTTTTATTTATATTGACTTTGACTTGTTTAAATAAAATTTAAAAAAAAAAAACAACAATTTCGATACAGCATGTAATTAAAATAAGCTTGTGTGCGGGTTTTGTGTGTGTGCATGATTTATGAATCTCATAAGTTTTGCAAGAATGATAATAATTTCGTTTCGTAGTTCTTATTCGATTCTAAATTGCGCAACGAATGCCGCTCCTCGGGAAACAAATGCAGCGTATACGGCTTATTGGCCTTATTCAGTGCGCTAATCAGACGTGAGGTGTGATTAAAGTGTACATTCTCATCGATCAGACCGTGAATGAGCAGCAAACGATTATCCCTATGCGAAAATAGAAGTTCTAGTAAATAATCAATACAATTATTTAGTTACATTAGCTCTTACTCTTCGGGAAACGAATGCACATAATTGAGCACCGAGCCGGCCGCGTAGCCAGCCTCATTGAACTGCGGCAAGTCCATATAACGTTCCGTATAACCGGTGTCATAGTATTCCCAATTGGTGACTGGCGCACCCGCAATAGCCACCTTAAATATTTCCGGATACTGCACCAGGCCCATCAGGCTTAAGTAGCCACCTGCAGGCAAAGTGGAAAATGTTACTGTATAACCATAGTGTATATAAGGTAGGACCCACCATAGGACCAGCCATGTATGGCCACGCGTTCCATATCTATATAGCCCAGCTGATCAGAGAGTATGCGCAGCGCATCTACTTGATCAGTGAGCTCCACCTGGCCCATGCGACCGCGTATATGACTCTCGAAGCGTATCCCGCGATGCCTGGAACCGCGCGAATCAATGCAGATCACACAATAACCCTGGGCCGCCAGCATGTGCATGCGCAGCTGATGTTTACCCTGAATAACGCAGAAATCATTGTATAAGTTTATAATTCTTTCAAATTCATTCAACCTCCAGCTTACCTTAAACGTATTGTTTACGGTCTGCACCTCGGGTCCGCCGTATACATTGAGCACCGTTGGGTATTTGACGCCCAGTTGAAAATTGTGCGGTTTGAAGACCATCGCATAGACAATCTCGCCCGATGGCAGCTGTGGTCGAAATATTTGTGGGCAATACTGCGGCTCCGGTTTGCCGCCCTCGTGCAGAAAGCCCATCAGCGAGATCTGTATTCCATTGACGCCGCCGTTCTGACAGGTTTGCGTTACACGCATCACCTTGCAGCTGGGCAGGCGCTGGATATTGCAATAGACGAGCAGCATCAACTGACATTGCTTTAACGAAAAGGTAATTATATTAATATAAGATGGAATAATTTGGTAAATATATCTCGTATTTAAAACTCTGTCTTATTAGTATATATTAGTATAGTTGATACTTACATCATCAAAGTCCACAATATAGGAATAGCCCGGCTCGGTTAGCAGGCGTATGTGCTCGGGTCGCTGCAGGCTGACCACATAGAGATGCTTCTCGAGCGGCGTATCGCGCAGGCCAACAAAGTAAACCAACTGATTGGCCTTGTCCACCCACAGGTTGCGTGCCAGCACCTCCCACTCGCCGCTTGTCAGCGCGACCTTATTGACAATGCGAGGCTGGAGCGCAGCAGGCTCCACAAAGCTGGGCTGTTGTTGGGGAGTTGTCGCAGACGCATCCGTTTGGCAACCGTTGACATGGCTCAGAAGCAGACTGGACGTGACCAGATACAAGTGACGAAAGCCCGTCTCCTCGGAGGCCCAGACATAGGTGACGCTCAGGTCGCCGAGCTCGAGAAAATAGAGCATATCGTGTACATTAATCCACGTCTCCGATTGCTCCGTATAGATAACCTGCAGCGGTGTTATTGTGCGATTATATGGACTGCGCCAACTGTGGTCACCAATCCAATCCGTTGGAGTAGACACCTGGCTGCTGTACGACTCACAGAAGTTGTCCAGTGGTATAAGCATGACATCCAAGCGTTGCTGCTTGCGATTGAGGCCCTGTAGCCAAACGCTGTAAATTCAACAGGGCATCGATTAGAATGGAATTGAGTAGATAAGAATTTCATTTGCATCTCACTAGTTGGCATCCGGGGTCCAGCCCACACGCACAATGTACTCCAGCCAGGGGAATACGGCTAGCAGGGAATACGGCAAATCCTTTATACTAATCTCGCTTATTTGCAGCGCCTCGTTGAGCACAAACTGAACGAGCTTCAGCTTGGATTTGGCATTCGGGGTGCCGCTGCGCGGAAAACGATACTCGTCCATCTCGCCGGGCACAGCCGTTGACGAGGGGAATGTGTACAGTGAGACGTCCGTTTCATCCACCTCCTCGTAAACAATGCGATAGATGCCGTCGTCCGAGTGCGGTTGCCACCAATAGCCCTGGTATCGACTGAACTCCTCCTGCATTACATACGAGGGCACGCCCGCGCTGAGTGCATCATCCGGATAGGTGCGACGGCCACTTCGCGTGTATGTCAAACGCTTCTCGTGGCCGCTTAGCGTGTGCGTTACCCAGATATCACAGTCACTGATGTAACCAATCAGATCTGAGTTCTGTGGACAGATTTGCGGATCAAGCGCACTCCACTCGGGGCACGTGCGCAGCTGCGTGGGAAACAGCAGACCAGACTGCACAGGGAATACAAACAATATTTATATTTAGTTTACTTTCACAAGGAAGCTGACATTGGTTGCTCTCACATTATAGCCCGTGTCCAGGCATTGATACAGATCGTTGAGGCAGGGAAAGACCAGCTTGCCGCTTGGCTTGTGCAGCTCGTAGGATGTGATGCCCCATGTGGGCAAGCGCTTGCGTTCCTGCAACAACTGAAACTCCCGGGCGTATGCCCAGGCTGCGCTGCCGTTGCCTGCAACGCTGCCGCCGCTAGCGCCCACATTGCTGCTGGGTATGGGCTGTTGCAGCAGTGACTGCCAGGTTAGTCTGTCCATTAAAGGAAAAACCAAATGAAAAAAGCTATTTAGTAAAATTTTGACCAGGGGACTCACCTGGGCGTTGCGGCGCCGCCGGCACTACCGAGTGAACCGGCCTCAAGTTCGCCGCCGATGCCTCCAAGTTGCTGCAGCAGCTGTTCATCGTGCTGGCGCAGATTGATGTCCGTGAAAAGCAGCGTTGTCTCCCAAGAGTGCGGCGGTGAGCTCAAGAAATAGCAGCGCACGCGGCCGTCGGACAGCTGCCGGAACTGCACATTTGTGGGCACCATTGTTGACAGATTCGACAGATCTTTCCGTATATCCTGCACGAAGCATTTGATTTCGGCCCACGATTTGGATGGGGTTGGTGCCGCTATATGACCATCATTGTCCACAGCATCATCCTCGTCCTCCTCCTCGTCGTTGTCGTCACAATCCTCGTCGTTCAAGCCCAGGCCATGTGGCGGTGTGCCGCTCGTGGGCGAGCTCAAATGATTTGTTATGGCTGAGGCAGCGGCCACAACCGCTTCTGTTGTTGTCGCTGTGGCCGCCGCCGCAGCGGCCGTTATCGGGGACGTTATTGAATTGAGGGCGCTGCCTATTGAGGAGTAAAATGCATTAGCTGTTGTACCCAGCGAGCCCATGCTCGTAAGACTAGCTATCGAACCGGCACCAATGCCGCCAACGCCCCCGCCAAGCCCCGAATGCGTCGAGCTAGGCGTGCTGGCTGCACTGTGACTGCGCTCCATGGCGGCGGCAGCGCTGCTGCTGTTGGCCACGCTAACGGCTGTCGAAACGCGTGCCGTGAATCCATCGAAGAGATTAACGAAGGATGTGGCCGCTGAATTTGTTATGCTATGACTGCGCTGATGCCCATTGTTATTGTTGTTGTTATTGTTTTTGCTCTTGCTGCTGTTGCGTTTGTTGTTGCCCCCCACGGCGCTCCCGCTGCCGGCGCTGTTCGTGGTTGGGGGTGCGCTTGCTTCTGTGGAGCTTGTGGCATTTGGACCGCCGAGATTAACGACGAGCGGTGAACTGCGCGACGTTTGTTGTTGCTGCTGTTGTTGTTGCGTCGTTTGTGTTCTGCTGTCCATGTTTTGACTTTATGCGTTATATATCTTTTCTGTTTTCTTCGCTTTTAGCGCGCAATTGCAACGCAGTTTTCGTTTTCACTCACAATTTCAAATTGACCCAAATTTGTACTCCACGTACACGTACACGCACACATACACGGACACAGTGGGACCAAAAGACAGTCGGTTTTTGTTTTTTGCTCTTTTTTTTTTGTTAATTTCTTTTCCCTTTGCATACATAAACACACACTCGCACACACATGCCCAATCACTCAGTCACACACACACACGCACACATATTCACGCAGCCATTCGTTGGTTTTGTTATTGTTGTTATCGCTGCTGCTGCTGCTGCATTTCTATTTGTTTATAAGCAATTGTATACTATTTTTAATAACAACAACAAATGATCTATGTCTCGTCTTGTTTCCAGTGGATTTTGTCTGCGCTATGCTTTTGTCTGTCTGCTCGGCTTTTTCATTTTCTTCTTATGGACTGCTGCTCTCTTCGTGTCGTTTTTGGTAATTGTTGTTGTTTTATTTTTTTATCGTCTCTTTGCAAAAAGTGAAAGTCTTGCGCGTGTGTTGAAAGTAGCATTCATCTAGCTAGCCAGTACATGTGCTTTAGTTAATGCTGCCGCACACACGCACACACACACAGAACAATAGCTGTTTGTCTTTTGTATAACCAATGTATATTGAATTAAATTAGTTGATTTTATTGTTTGTCACACAGGCCACGGCGAGAGAATTGATGTCCACTGCAATGCCGTTTGTTTTACTTGATTGTTGTACCACGCAGCGTTGCAGTTCATCAAGCCAGTGTCACCCTCTATGTTTTGCTGTGTCACTACTAGTAAACGGTCACACTGCGCGGTAGGCACATATGGTTTTTGTTTTCCTTTTTTTATTAAATGTTTGGTCGTCTTTTGAACAATATTAACCCTGGCGTATACTAAAATCTTCGTAGGTAAATTCGTTTAACACCACGGTTGGTTTAAAAACACATTTGTCAATACGACTGGTCGGACTGCCGGTGTACTTTAACCAAATACGCCTGCAGATTCAATTTAAATATAAAGTTAATTTTTTAATTTTTAGGTACTAGCTTACATAGCTTCGAAGTTTCTTGGAGTGCCCTGAATTACTCCATGCATTGTGCCCCTGGTTGAAAACATGCACCAGCCACGAACATTAAGTTTTTGAGCCCTGCGCAGGGTATACTAAGTAAATATTTGGAATTTGTAATTATGATATCTAAAGAACCGTTAGTTTGCTTACATGTCGAAACGAAACCCCTGAAACAGAAGAATACTTTATTTGTTTTTTTTTTACAATAGACTTAAACGTATATAGGTTGCCCTGACATACCCTGCACTATGCCAAATATTTCAAAATCGCAGCTAAAAACCGTAAGGGGTTCCTCTGGTATATGTTGAAATTCGTGCTTCTTGTGCTTTAACTTCACTTGGATTCCTCTATTCGTAGTGTTTAATTGCGACTTAATCGTTTGGCTGGCTACATTTTGAGACGACATTTTAAAAGACAAGAATTTTTTTTAAACAAGTCAACTATTTTTGAATTTTATTTCGATATATCAGCTGTTCCATATGGTTAATTGTCAAATTGAATGAGAGGTGCAACACTGGTCTGTCTCTTACGCTTTGCTTATCGTTATCGCTACGCACTTTGTTTGCAAGACAAGGAGACGCAGTTAAAAACTAAATTAATTTCAAAACGACACAGAGACAACACACAAACATGACCAGCAACACTGTATTCGCAGGCGTGCACGTAAAAAACAAATTGAGCGATTTCTATCCCGTGCACAACATTGACATGGAGCAAAATGTGGCATATTTAAAAAAAACCATCACGGAGCAGCTGCAGCTGCAGTTCGATGCCAATGAACTTGGTGAGTTGTATATATATATATATATATATATATATATAGTGTAAGCAATAATGCCAAATCATTGTGTGCTCATTTCAACAGATATTTGCTATCTCGGCAAGGTCCTCAGCGACGAATCGAAACTGTCTAGCACCATGAAACCCAACGCGATTGTCCATTGTTTTCGCAAGATGAAGTCCTATACGCCGTACGAGCCGCCCGCTGCCAGCGACATCAATACAAAGCACATACAGGAGCTATTCTCGTTGACCTCGCACTTGCAAATTAGCGTCACGTCACGCTTCAATATATTGCAAAAGATTCTCGCCGAGTATCCGGAATTTCGCCGAAATTTGGGCGCACAGTCGTTGATACGGGACTCGGTGCTTTTTAATATGTTGCACGAGCCGGAGGTGGTGCAGAATCTAGTGCGTGATTATCCACTTATATGCGAGGCAGCTTCTTTTATAGTTGACACCATACGCAAGGAATTGGCACGCAATAGTTCGGCCACACAGTGTAAGTTGTGTACGTGAATACCCTGTATGAGTTCAGGGTATATGCTGGTCTTCCGTCATATCTAATTATAATCCCCGCTTGCAGTTCTGGAACCGGCTGCTTCGGAGTCCACAACCTCATCAGAAGAGGAAAATTCGTTAGGTGCCGGGAGCAGCAGCAGTGGCGGCAGCAGCAGCACCGCGGCCGCCAACCTGGCTGCCACTCGCCGCGACGAGCTGGCCAATATACGCCAGATCAGTCGCCAGCAGTTGGCCAATGCACTGGCGCGTGTCGACATGAGCTCCTTCAACTCGCTGTCGAACATTGCACAGCGCAATGTAGATGAGGCTCTCAGTGATGAGCGACCACGCAGCAGCACGTCGGTCGCCACCAGCGGCACTGCTTCGGTTGCTGGTGGGGCTGCATCCTCCGCTAGTTCAGCAGCCATCTCATCGGAGCTGCTGCGTAACGAGCTGGCGCGCGCCTTCCAATCGCTGCAGCAGCAACCGCCGGCCGTGGAAAACATGGAGGTGGAGTCGTCCACCGTGGACGCGAGCGCTGGCGAGGCTGTTGTGGATGAGCCCGAGGACGATGACGACGCTGTGGCTGGCGATGATAGCGACGTCTTGCCGCGTTGCTACCGCCGGCATCGCTTCACCGAGCAGCTGCGCACCATGGCAGCCATGGGCTTTATTAATCATACCCAAAATGTTAACTACTTGACGCTGGCTGATGGCAATGTGGAGCACGCCATAAATCTGCTAATGGTGGGCATGAACTGAACCTCAGCTTAGCACTCGGCTTTTTGTATTTATTCTGCTGCTGCTGCTCATGCTGGCGATGCCAGCTGTCATATAAATATATGCATATATATATATATATATACTTATATATATATATATGTTTATATACTTATGTATACTTAAGCGATTTAGCATTATGTTTTGTAGTTGCGTGTTTAGGACATATGCAACGACAACTATATGTATCTCCGATTACTCATACACATCATAAAAAATAATAAAAAAATACAGCGTTGTTTATAACGAGAGGCGCCTGTATTGGCTCCGCGCCGCTGGCAGCTTGGAGCGCCGGGGGTCACTTATCAAATTATTTGAATTGAACTACTTAATTAGATAGTCTAACGCTTTGTCCTTATTGTTATTAAATTTCAAAAGCGCCGCCGAGATTTTAGTTTCATCAAATCCGAGATCCATCAGCTCGCCCAGTGGAATGAGGTGCTCGATAATCTGCGAATAGGTTATGACAAAGAAAGGAGAGATTATATTAATATAAGTAGGCAAGTATAATCCTTAAATACTACACACACCTTTTTATCATCAATGCCACAGAGGCTGACCACCTTGGCCACGCGTTCCAGGGGAAAGCCCATGCTGCTGATGCGCTTCGCAAGCTTCTGGGCGGGCATGGCCAGCTCCTGGAATATGACGCTTCCCGGCTGACTGTTGGATTGCTGCGGCAGCGTCAAGGCCAACGACGACTGCTGCTCGTTCTCGTTGTGGCTGTGCAGGCGGATGCGACGCTTTTCCGCTTGCTGCAGCTCCGTTTTCAGTTCGCGTAGAATATCCGGCACGCTCCTGGACTTGGCTTCCGCGTCCTGTGTGTTCGATGTCAGTAGGCTGCTATTGCTGCTAGTAGGCGGCAGCGGAGGCAGCTGAGTGGGCGTGCCATAGCCATTGGCATAGCCGTGCTGCAAATAGTTGTGATTGTGGTAAAGCTGCTGCTGCTGTTGGCCGGAGACCTGAGGATAATAGTGCTGGTTGTAGACCATGTGTGGATAAATTTGCTGCTGCTGCTGCTGGTGTTGGGGTGTATTGTAAATGGGTGTTGTGTACATGGTTGGAATGTCTTGGGCATCATCACAGTGTACTTGAAAATTGACGCTATCTAGCGTCGCTTTGGTTTCCGCCAACGTCGTAACAGCCAGCTCCAGTTCAACGGGCAGTTCCTGCTCTGGCTGCTCCTGTTGCTCAGGCTGCTGGTCCTGTTCCACCTCCCGCTCTACCTGATTGCTTGCCAATTGCGTCTGGTGCAGCACCTGCGCGAGTATATCCAAATCGTTAATTGTTTTCAGCTCAATATTATCGAATGGCGTCGAATTCATATTGTACTCGAAGTCGGCATAGTTCAGTGAACTGTTTCGCTTATGGTGAGTGACCGCCGGTGCCGCTGCTGCGCTCAATATAGTCGGTTGCAGTATATTGTGGAAATTGCACGAGTTTATTGACTTTGGTTCGGGCTTTTCACGTGACTCAGCGCCGCTAATTGACGTAGCTGTTGCTGGTGGTGGCGTCTCCGCAGCTAACTGGCCGTCATCATCGTCGCTGTCAGAGGACAGCTCAGCCGCGCTGGGATACTCCACGGCTCCGAGCATTTCCTTTTGCCTTGCCTCGAGCTCACGTTGTCGTTCCTGTTTGCGCTGCGCCTGGCGTACCTGGCGCGCCTGCTGCTGCTGATGACGCATGCGGCGCCAGTGCTGGCACTGGTCGAGCACACTGCGCTCCAGCTGGCCGTCATATCGATACGCTTGCTCCTCTGTATAGAAGTGAGGGCTGTATTGGGCCAAACGGTTCGCAATTGTGGGGGGCAATTGGTAGACGGGCGGTGGGGGTTTGTAGCGTTCGACTATTTTGACGGGGACATCATCCATATTATGATTTGGCTAGCCCTAGACATACATACATACACGGCAAATTTGTTTAATTATAAGCTACGCACTAATTTTTTTTATTATTTTGTATGACTATCCGTGTTTTTTGTTGTTTTTTTTTTACACACAGTTCTCTTTTGTTTTTGCGAAAACGATAATCAGCGAGCAGCACCAATCGATAAAAGGTGTCTTTGTTGAGTAATTTATTGCTAATGAAAGTAGGTGCACACTGTTCAGGCCGTTGGCGATAGGAGCCGTTAAAATATCGTTTGTCATTGAATGCCTTAAATTACTGAAGTAATTTAAATTTCCAAGGCTATTTGCTATTTAAACTAAATTTTTAATAACATGGTCTATAATTATATTTAAATATATTAAAAACTAACAGCACTACAATAAAACAATTCATCTAAATTCGATAGGTGGATAAATCGTTTGACATGTGCCTAAAAAACGGCAAACGCGTTTCGTTTTGATACTGTATGAACCAAAAGATTGCAAATTCGTAAATCAAATCGCTATTGCTGCCGCTTGAATAGTCAATTTGACTAGGAAAGCATCAAAATGTGCGACACAGACAACCTAAAGCTGAATCACCAAGAACTTTTACAGGAAATAACAGCGCTGCTGGCAACCAGCGCTGAGCCCAACGATGCGAACGCTCTACGACTCAACCTGGAGCTGCAGCGGCGCTTGGAACAAGTGCGCGACCGCATATTGAAGCTCTTGCAGCTGGTGCGTGAGCGTTACAGCCGTAATGAACAGATACTGATACGCAGACAGAAGCCGCGCTCACACAGCGCCGTAGCGGGCAACGGTGAGGTCTTGGGCAGAAGTGGGGCAGTACTGCGCGGCGGCACATTTCGTTTCAAGGGTAATTTGTATTTTCGCGATGAGGACGGACGCAGTTGTCCCAACAATGAGGACTACGTGAGCCGTTGTGACACGGAAATGTTTCCCACCGACTTTGATATGCGCTCCAAGCACGTCTGGACGGTCCTAGACAAAAAGAACGTCGTCATGGGCATCAAGCAGCAGGTAAGCGAGTTAACTGCGAATAGTTTAGGGGAAATTTAATTTTCTGCTTGTTTCTTACAGCTGCTGGATCATGCCACCTACCAGGCCAAAGCAACGAAGGGCCTCTGCAGCAGCATTAAGAAACGCAAGTTCATCGATCTGCACGTGCAATCGCTGGCCAGGCTGCTGGGCTCGGCTGATAATAGCTTCAGCATTGACTGGCATCAGATTAGCACATTGGATCTGGAGCATAGACACTCCTCCTACAGCTGCGAGGCCATGTGGCTGGTGTATTTGCACCCGCAGCTGAAGCGCACCGACTGGACAGCCGATGAGGATAAGGCGCTCCTAGCCGCGGCCAAGTGGAATAAGCTGCAAAACTGGCAGGCCATTGCGGATGCAGTAAAACAGCGTTCCGACTATCAGTGCTTTGTGCGCATGCAGACAACGCTGCGCTTTCACCTGGAGCCGACGAGCACAATGAAATGGACGCACGATGATAACAAACGTTTGTGTGCTATTGTCTCGCGGAACACAGTGAACGGAGTAACCAACTGGGCCCAGGTGGTCGAGCACTTTCCTGGCAGATCCCGCTCTACAGTAATTGGACGCTATTTGTATGGCTTGCACCCAAGCATCAGTCACGGTAGGTCAGACAAATGCTGGTCTCTAAACTGTCAATTTATATTTACATTCTTTACAGCGCCCTTTACTCCAAGCGAGGATCTCATGCTGTTTGCGGCCGTAGAGGAATACAATGGCAAGTTCAATTGCTTTCCGCGCACGCTCTTTCCCAATCGATCGCTGGTCCAGCTGCGCACACGCTATCACAATGTGCTGGCGCAGCGCAATAAGACAGCCTCCTGGTCCATAGAGGATGATACCAAATTAATGGGCTTCATTACGAAGCACGGCACTTCAGAGTGGGTGAAGTGTGCCAATCATTTAGGCAATCACACGCGCACCAGCTGTCGCACACGTTTTCTGGTTATCAAGCGGTTCCTGGAACAGCATCCGGACTCAACTGTCGCGGATATACCACGTCGTAAGATCAGAAAAAAGGAGACGGTTACCGCTGATAATTGGGAGCAACGTTTGCAGGAATGGCAGGAGAATCCGGAATCACTCCACTCTAATCCCCTGAACAAGTCGAAGGCGAAACGAATTAAACGTAAGACGACCACCAATGGTAGCGTCATTGAGCCCTTATCCGGCATGGACTATAATATTTACGAGTACTTCAAGTATGCCTACAATCTCAGTCTGCATACGGCTCCACCGACCCTGCCCTTGCCACGTAACGAGAGCAATCTCCACGTGGTGGCCAATGCGCTGCGCTACAGGCCAATGGCAGAGGATACTGATCAGAAGCCTGTACAGAGCATTTACCTCTCTCGGCAGCTAAATCGCTGCTATAACAAAATGTTGCGACAATTCGCGGAGACACCTCAGGAGGCAACCGCCAAATCGCCAATGCTACTGCCGCCCAACTGGTCCACAATGATGGGTTTTCGTGCCATGTGTATTCTGTCTGTCCATTGTCGCAACAATGCCAAGCTACCCACTGATTCGAATCCACCTATTACTTATGATGAGTCTCAGCCGGTGGTCCAGTTGTTCCGGCAACGTCTACGTACTCTATTCTACAACACAACCTTGCTGAGCCGCCTAGAGCCGACGGCCTTTGAGCAGTTGCCGGCGGCATTAAACCAGCTGCCTCGTCCAACTGTTAATTATTGCCAGCCGGAGAAGACGAAGTCGACGTCGACGGCAAAACGGGTGCCGCCACATGGACCACAGAAGACAGTCAAGGATCTAGGCGGCATGAGCGCCGAGGAAGTGGCGCTCCAACAACTGGCCGATTTGGATCGCATGACGCAGACGAGACGTAGCCTCAAATCCGAGGTGAAGGATGAACCGAGCGTTAAGCAAGAAGTGGCTTTTGAATAGAGAAGCTAATATGCCTAAGAATACACAATAAATTGGTTTAAATACGTTTTATTAATAACTTATATCGTTTTTTGATGTTTATGTGTATATAAATATAATAATAATAATAACTAACAATATGTTGCATTCCCAACAAAACCGATAATCGAACGGGAGTACCCTTAATAATTTATAAACGTATTTTTATGTGGGTAGGACGCTTTAGGTACTTATTACGTTTATAGCAAAAAAAGCATTATTCTCTTGTTAGCTGTTTCTAATTAATCACGCTATTAGCAGGTTTATATATATATATATATGTATGTATATTGGTGTGTATTTATAGACCGTTAGTTTACTGAAAGTTGCTAAAGTCTGTTTTCAGCTTGATCGTCGGCTTTTGGGGCTTGGCCAACAAACCGTTGCGCTGTGCCTCGCTGGCCTTCTGGGCGAGATTAATTGACTGCTGTTGACTGCGTATGGCCGCCTCCAGTTTCTGACGCAATTCTGGCTTTTGGCCCATCAACGCCTTGAACTCCTGCGGATATTTGGGACCGATCTTGAGCAACCAGTTCAGCGACTGTTCGTGCAGCTGGCGCTGATATTTGGGCAGGGTGCGCAACCGGTTCGGTTCGACTAGATAGCCAATGAGCACCGGTACCAGCAACGTAAGCATTTGTATGTCTGTGGAGAGTATTTGAAACAATATTAATATCAGAAATCAAATTTCATGATTCAAAACATTAAATGGTGCGTTTTTGGAAGTGGTGTGTAAACACTGTTTTGCGTGTATGTGTGTTATCGATAACAGCAATAGTAATCGCATGCAGTTTGTGTAACGACATTTAAAGCGCTATTTATGCATATTTGCAGCTACAGCTAAAACTACAACGAATTTTGCATTTATAATATACAAATACAATTTGATTTTGTGCTTATACATTGAGAGTGCAAACAAGAAACAGGTGAATGTTGTTGTTTAGGGCGCAGCTATTTACCTTGTAGCAAGTTTCCTAACGTATTATTAATTTATGTGTGAATAATGAGTGAATTAAGCAAAAGAGAAAAGACGTAGAGAAAAAAGAGCAGAATATATATATATATAGATGTATATAAAAAACGGTACTAATTGACGACGCTTACAAATTGTGCGCCAAGTTGGCAGCGCTATACACTCTAGTTTGAGAACGGACTGTGTGTAATGGGGAAAGAGGAGCGCACTAATTGCGTGTGTTACAAGTCTGTCCCGAATATTGGGCATTGTCAATTATTAAAATATTTTAATGTAAACTAAACTTATCTGAATATATTCTATGATTATTTGATATGCTATGAAATAATTTTAAATTAAACTACTTTTGTTCAACTGTTTTAAAGTTACTTTTAGGTATTTTTTAAAATATATTTTTTTGATCTTATCTCAAAAATTCTATAATTTATATACTTTTTAATACTAGTTAAAAAGCTTTTTATGTGGTTTCTAAAAACCCACAGTAAAATGAGTTTAATGATGTAATTTAAGAACTTCTGGAATGAAATAATATGACATTTCTTGGCTACTTTCGGAACAACGAATTAAACATGAGACCTAACCTACAAATTTCTTGAGACATCCATTCTGCGACTATTCGGAACAGACCTGAGATTGGAAATGACAAAATATGACTTCTACTTACGATGCTGCGGCTCGGCGAGCTCGATAAGCTGCTCCACGGTGACGATGCTCTCGAGGGTCACCTGCAGTTCCAGTTCGCTGGCCGGCGTCTTGCTCGACTCGGCGTAGAGGGACTCAATGATGCGCGGCGCCAGCGCGTGTATGTAGGGCGTGGCCGTCTTCAGATCGGCCTTGGTGAAAATGGAACGGGTCGTCTCGATGCACTTCAGCTTGACGGACATGTGCTCCGATTGCAGGCACTGCCGGAAATGATTAATGCAAGGATACTGCAGCGAGGGCGTGGCCACCACAGAGGCGGGCGTGTGCAAAATAAACACAGCGATGGCCAGCAACATGGTGACCTCATCCACTTTGCGCTCCTCATTGTCGCCGGCCGTTTTGGTCATATCGATAACCGTAGCCAGGGCGCTCTGCAGCAGCTGCTGCCAATCCTCCTGGGTGCTCGGCTGCTGAGCCCAGCGATGCACACAGACAGATCGCAGGCATTGCAGCGTCGCCTGCACGGCGCACGTGTTGGCCAAGATGCTGCTATCGATGGATGACTTGTTGGCTATCTCGCGCATAATGCTCGTGGTCATGTAGAGTATGGTGGGCAGAATGGTCAGGGCACCGCTGGGCGTGCACAGCTCCAGCAGCTGTTCGACACACTGCAGCCCGCTGGCCACGAGGCGACCATTCTCATCGCCCAGCACCGAGAAAAATGATGCGTTGCGAGCGTACGCATAGTCCAGCTGCAGGCCGCTCTGTTTGCTGGGATTCAGGCTGGGTATTTGGCGCACAAACAGGCACAGGCAGACCTCTAGAACGGCATAGACATGCGAGCTGCCCGGCTGCATGACGCTGCCCTCGCCCAGTTCCAGCTCCAGTTCGCCGCCCTTCTCATTCTCATTGGCATTGTCTACGGGCTGCATTTGGGTGTCGCGTCTGCGTTGCAGATCCTCGCGTGCCGCCTGAATCGTTTGCTTCAGTATCTCCACGCAGAGCAGCTGAACGAGCAGCTCGTCGCGCGTGAGTATCTGTCGATGGAGCACATGGCACAGTTCGATGGTCAGCGCACGATCCTTGATGAGCTGCCGCCGAGCCCAGTCCGAGTCAAAGATGCTGTGCAGAGCGCGTAGGCAGCTGACAATATTCCGTGGCTTGTCCGAGCTGCGCATGCTGCATAGCGCCTCCATGCAAATGCCAAAGATCATGTGGAAGCGATCGGCCGAGAGTGAGCCATGCGTTATATGATTGTTATTCGACTCCGGCTCAGGCGTGTTGCTGGCTTCCGCCTGTGTTTGGGTGTCCACATGCCGGGCAAAACCCTCGTCGCGCAGCCAGAGCGCCGCTGCGTACAGAATGGGCGGCCAACTGGTCATATAGTGCGGCTTCGAGGAGTTAATGGTGTCCGTGGTGTAGAAGGAGCCGCCGTCGCGCGGCAATTGTGACTGGAACTCGACGGGCAGCAGCAGCAGTGCGTGATCCTTCATGGCGGCTAGCCAGTGATTCGACAGATTATGCAGTTCCGGCTGCACCAGACCCAGTAAACTTTCGCCACGATTATCCGTGTCCAGCTCCAGGCCGCTGACCAATTCGGCGGGCGCGCCAGCCGGCGACATGCTCAGCAGCGAGGCGGGCGCCTTGCCGTTACCCAGCATGGCCACAATGTACACCTCCGCCCAGGCCTTGAGTATGCTGAGCTTCTCCAGCGTGGCCATCGATTCATTGTACAGCTGCGTGCTGTTCGTCTTCGTGTACAGCTTGTTCAGCGAGCTGACCAGCAGCTGATGCACGCGCCTCAAGTCGCTGATGTCGCGGGCCACGCCCGAGCCAATCCAGGCGGAGCACACCTCGCAGGCGGCCGCCGTCACGTGGGAGGGCGTGTCCGGTGCAAAGGCCGGACGCAGAGCAGCGCCGACCTGTGCCTGGTACTGTTCGAGCAGCAGATGGCCCGGAAACTCGGGCTCCGGCACATTGGCAAAGCGATCGATGATCTCCTGCAGCGTGCGCAGACCCTCCAGTCGCAGCTGGTCCGAGTCCGAAGTGGCGGCCATAAAGGACATGCGTATGAGCTCGGCCAGATGGAGTATGAGAAAGTCGCCGCTGCGCGACTTGATCAGCTGCTGTTCCTTGGCCTGCAGCAGATCAAAGTGCAGCGCATTGGCCGCCTCGCAGCTGGCGATGATGCGGCGCACGCACTGCGCCGCAAAGACGCGTGTGGGCCAGCGCGGCTGCACGGCCGGATGCGTGGAGGTGTTCTCCTCGGCGCGATACTCGGTCACGTCGTCGGCATACTCCTCCTCCTCGTCATCGTCGTCGTCCGTTTGCTGTGCCTCGCCTGCGGCTGACTTGCCACCCGCATCGGCTGCGCCCGCTGGGCCCGTCGGCTCCTCGATGGGGCCGCCGCTCTCCACGGCCACGGTCAGCACCTTCTTGCAGAGACTCAGCCAGTTGCTCAGATTATCCGCGGCGAGCATTTGCAGCATGGACGTCAGCGTATCGTGTATGTTCTTAAGCATCTCCGCATCCGTTTCGGTGTCCAGCATGGAGAAGAGCAGCCCGGGCAGACCGTACTCGGTGATGACCAGGTCCGGACACTGCTCCGGCGTGATGGCCAGTGCGAGTTCGCAGACCTCGCGCGCCTCCCGATGCGCCAGCTGCCGCAGACAGGCGACAGCCGCTTTGCGCAGTATGAAATAGTTGCTGGCCAGCATCTTGACCAGCGTGGGCACCAGCGTGTCCAGCTGGAGGGACTTGCAGGCGAACAGATGCAGTTGCTGCAGGCAGCCAATGGCCTCAGCCTGCACCAGCGGATCAGCATGAGCCTGCAGCAGGGCCGCCGCACACAGGAAGGAGCTGCGCATTGCGCTCACCGCAGTGTTGTTGCCCTGGAGTTCGGGTCCGACGGTGGTTATCAGTGCGTTGACCACACGTCCGACACACTGATGCACATCGACGTGGGCGTGCGGCACGCTGAGCAGCAGCTTCAGCGACAGCGTCAACGTGGCCTCCACGTAGCCACGGAACATGGGTCCGCCGGAGTCGGCAATCTGGGCGAGCGCATAGAGCGACCAGACCTGCACCACCGGCGAGGCGCTGTCTTGGCCCAGCGCCAGCAGGATCGACACGCTTGTGCTCAGATGCTGCGAGCTGCCCATGCCGCCCACATAGCGATGCAGACAGCCCAGGGCGTGCGAGTGACCCGTGCGCGTGACCACATCCCGTGCCGACTTCAGCTTGTCGAAGCTGTTCTGCGCCAGCTCGGCGGTGAAGTGCGAGTCGGCGACGACCTGTGCCAGGCGGCCGAGAGCTTCGCCTGCGGCGCAGCGTATGGTGGAGTTGGCGCTGGTTAGCGAGGCTACGATCAGGCTGGTGGCGCTCTTCTTTACATCCTCCTGGCCGAGCGGGGTCTTGCTGTCCGTCAGCTGCTTCAGTGCGTAAAGCAGCGCCGTAAAGATGTTCATTTGGACCGCCTCCTGGCGATTGCTTTTCGCCTGCTTGATGCACTCGGCGAAGTGATCCAGCATCTGCAGCCGATGCTTGTTGGCCACCTTGGGGAAGATGGTGCCGTACAGCGTCACGGCCATGTCGATGACGGCCACGCCCAACGGCAACGGGCCCGGACATTGTTGAGCCTTATTGATTAGCTGTATGTTGTTGTTGCTGCTGTTTGTATTGCTTGCACTGGAGTTGCCGCCATTGTACTGGGCGGTCCAAATGGGGCGGTACAGGCAGCAGGGATCGTGCTCCAGAGCGCCGGAACCAGCTGCGCTATTCGGTTGAAGCTGTGCATCGATGAAAAAACAAAATATCAATTAAAATATATTCATTAAAGACGTAAAGTTTATGAAATTAATGATTCAGCTGTAAAGTAACGAGTAAAAATGTAAGAAAATAACGAGTAAAAATTAGAGTTTAGCAAGTGTTCGTCGAATTTGGAAACAACCTTATTGGGTTTATATACATATGTATACTAAACGAGTAATTGGCCATGCAAATAGAATTTGTCAACTTTAAGCAATTTACTTTGTTTTAATCAATTGTAACGAGTGAAGAGTGTGAATAAATTAAATGATTACTCGCTCATCTAAAACGAGAGCAAATGAAAGCAAGAAAAACAATTACTCGTTACATTAGTTGACGAGTAAATAAGCATGCAAGCAGAAATAACTTTAACTAAGTTAAAGAGAAATAAGTAATAAAATGAAATGAATAAGGAATGAATGAATTGCTTTATCTGTAGCAACGAGTAATGAATAACAAGTAAGTTGTACAGAAAAATAGTAAATACTTCTCGCTCGTTAAGTAGCGAGTAATTTGACATGCAAAACCGAAATTATCTATGAAATATTATTGGAGGCAACCTGCTTGGGGACACTCGGGGGCAACACTTACATGCTCGCCATCGACTTTGCGATTGGGTTCCATCTGGTTATCGATAAGGCATATACAGAATTTGTAGGGGAAATGGTTAGAGAAGTTAGAAGATAATTTCGTTTATACACTTGGATAACTAAAGCAACCACCCAGAACCTAGCTTAGTCAAGAGTTGGGCTGTGAAACGCACCTGATCCTCGATGGTGCGATGATTGGTTTCCTGCAGCCAAGTGCCCAAAATGATGGAGTCATCGCCATGGCAAAGCGTGCGCAACAACGAGTTTGTCGTATTGGCCGCGTTATCCGAGAGCGTGAACTCCGAGACGAGCATGCGCAGCAGATGCGTATAGGAAGCCTCCAGAGCAGTTGGCGGCAACAGGGTGAGCGTCTCAAAGAGACGCAAACGAACCATGGCAGCGGGCGCCTTCAACTGGGTGCCATAGCTCTTGAGCACAGTGGCCAGGCTGCAAGCAGGAAGAACAATCAGATGAAGAAAGATGTTGAGGAAATGTAATGGATTAACTCACTTGACTAGCATGGCAAGCGCGCTCTCGATGGGCGTCAGCAGACGCCGTGTGATATCCTCACTGACCAGATCGGGGCAATTGAGCAGAAAGCTGTGCATGACCGACAGGGCGCCGGCACGTCCTTCGAGTGTCACCTGCCAGGTGAAGGCATCGCCGCGCGCCTTCTCCGATTCGAGCTCCTTGTTGGAGCGCGGAAAGGAGTTGCGCCAGAGCAGCAGCATGCGCGGCAGCAGGCCCTTAACCACGGGCGAGCCGAGCGTCATGATGGCGCCAATCAGCAGCCAGCCCGCCTGGGTGCGATGCAGCGACATGCGGCTATTCTGGGAAGCGGAGCGCAGCAGCTCCTCGGCACAGTTGAACACCACCTTGCCCTTGGTGTGCGGTATGCCCAACGGCGAGTGGCGTGCGCTACCCAAAATGGCCGCCAAGGCGCAGCTATAGCCCGCAACGGCCTCCGGTGAGGAGCGCATCTGCTCGATGGCCTCGATAAAGCGATCGATGAGCGGCGTTATCTGGCTGGGCACAGCTATGCAGCAGCTGCGCAGGCACCAGGCGGCGGCCAGACGTGCCGCGGCGCACGGATGCACCAGCACCGCGCAGGTGGCATCGATGGCGTTCAGAGATTGATCAGTGAGCAGATTCTGTGCCGTTGTGCCCAGGCCAATGAACAAGGAGCTGAGCTCCTGCAGGGCACACACCAGCAGATGCTGGCTGAAGAGCGTCTCTTGATTCGAGTCCTTGGCATTTTCCGGATTGAAGTCGATCGAGTTCATTTGCTTGGCCACCAGATGAATGAGCTCCTTGCAGGCGGCGCTTTGCGCCTTCTCGCCCAGCATCTTGCCAATGGTGGAGCGCAGTATGAAATTGATGCACTTGCGCGAGTAGACGGCATCCACGTGCGAGCACGCCGCCTTCGGATTGGCCACCAAATCCAGCACATGCGCCAGAAAAGTGCCCAGCTGTCGCTCCAGCCAGACACTGCCCATGAACTGCACGAAGACTACATAGGCGTGGGTGACGCCCACGCGCACCTCGCGATTCACGCCGGAACTGCCCTTGATGATCTCGCCGGTGCCCTTGAGAAAGGAGGCGCCGCCGCGCAGAAAGCCCGACATGAGTATGCCCAGCGCCTCGTCCAGTGAGACCAAACGCAAGGCGCCGCCTTTGGCCGCCTGCAGAGCGGCTGCCGCTTGAGCCGCATGTGGGGATTTCTTGTTGCTCGCCGCATCGGCCAGCTGCTGCGTGTAGGCGAGCAGCGTGCCCAGCAGCTGGGCAACGGCACAGCGCACCTCGTAGTTGCTACCGTCGAAGGCGCGAAAGCACAATGTGCCGAGATTCTCCAGTTCCGCCTGGTACAAGAACGGCGCACTGTAGATCATCTTCAGTATGCAGCGGGCGGCGGCCACACGCACCGCCATCACACGATCCAGCAGGCAATGCTTGGCCGCCTTGTAGATGTCCTTATGCACATTGGCAATGGCCGTGCCCATGCCTGCGCTCACTTTTTCCAGCGTGTGCATGATCTCAATGCGCGCCTGGGACTCGGCATTGCGCAGCGTCCGGATGAGAATCTGCACGGTGTCCTCATAGGTGCGACCCATCATGCGGCCCAGTTTCTCGTACATGGAGCCCAGCACGCAAATGGCGGCGCTGCAAGGGAAGAACGTTTATTATTATATAAGCTGCTTGGACTTGGCTATGCATTAGCTATACTTACAGTTTTGTGGGCAAATAGCTGGGCGAATCATCCTTGTTCTTTAATATGTCATTGCAGGCATTGACCGTATCGAAGAGCATAAAAGTGTCGCCCACGGAGAAGAGCGTGGCCAGTGCGCTGGCAATGAGCTTCCGCATTGGCGGACCCGGTGCGCCCTGTATGCGTTCCGAGAGCTGCTGGACCAGTTTCTTCTGACCCGTCTTGATCTCGTGCTTGGGCATGTGCGGCAGAGATTTCTCCAGATAACGTAGCCATTCTAACTCGAAAACGGCACGTTTGTGTTCCGGCAGCTGCTTCACCGCCTCCTCGTTGAGTGTCAAACTGTGGGCAAGCTCCATTTCGTCGCGTGGCGCTACTGTGGCGTCCTCAGTCCCCTTGCCGGCGGCTGCGGCGTTGTCGTCACTGTGTATAAATGATCTGCAATGCGAATGGAATGTTTCTTATTAATTAAAATACACATTTACGTAGAGATATATAAGTGTGATCGTATACATGTGGCGTGGGAATGAAGATAAACAGCCGTTGATCTCATTTCAAATTTATGCTCATCTCTTTCCGTTAGAGTTGAGCAATGGAGGCGCGACTATGACTAAGTCACTGTGACTGACAAAAATCAACATGTGTCACCCTGTTACTAAACAGTATTAAGAGACGAAACAGGTCTCTTATTTTAAAATTAGATGTTAATAAAGAAAAAAACTTTTAAATCATTTTTACATACAAAGGCGCAATTGATGACATTTTCAATAATAGTTGTTTTCAATTTGTATGCAAATACATAAATTTAACATTTATCATTACTGTTACACCCATAATATTGCGCATCTCTACTTCCCACTCACGCACACTCCCCCACACATAAATCAACGTTTCGACATCTGTGCGATCAATTTTCATTGGGTGCCTATCGATAAAATGCAGCCTGCCATTGACCTTGGTTTTGCCAACTGACAGCAAATAAAAACTAACGCAAGAGAAGGTCACACTGGGCGCACTAGGTTTTTTCCTATTCAATTTAAAAATGTTATGCATCACTTGAGCTAAATAAATGCGATGACTCGAGCTGAATATTATATTATAGCAACATAAGGGGAAGCTGTAGAGCTGCAAATACACAACTATACATATAAACGTGTATATGCATATACTATGTTAAGTGCGCGCTAACGCCTTGAGCGCGATAAAAAGCAAATGTTGACATACATAGCGAGCATCCTACACCCACACTTACATACACATATATACATAGATATACATACACATATATAAAGTCAAGAGGAGCCAAAGCCAAAGAGGGTGTCGGCCCAAAACAAAGACATGAAACGACAACCTCTTTGTCTTGTTGTGAGGCAATGATTATGGTTGCTGCCGCTGCGGCTCGCAATACAATGGGGCTAACGGGTTTAAGGACTGAGTGTCGCTTTTGTTCGCGTATATTGCATATAGAAAATCAAAGCCCTGCCGAACAATTGACGTTGCCAGGCTCGGGTTACATAAGACGCCTTGCAACTGTTGGAGCTGTGGTTGCGGGCGCACAAAAAGGAAACAAGTAAAACCTGTAAGGTGCAGCAGGAAAAACCACATAGAACTGCAGCAGCAACAGCAACAGCAGCAGACAGACAATT
This sequence comes from Drosophila lacertosa, assembly GCA_004143845.1. NCBI lineage: Eukaryota > Metazoa > Arthropoda > Insecta > Diptera > Drosophilidae > Drosophila > Drosophila lacertosa. Next base: position 9,380 of record SCDZ01000844.1, on the reverse strand, counting down.
ACAATCTGCCACCCCGCACAGCCCACCCCAAAGTTTATCCCGTACAGTTAGTCAGCCAGCCGCCTTGCATAGCTGTTATTGTTGTTGCTGGTGGTGGGTTGTTATTTTTGTTGTTGTCTGTTGCAGGGCGAATTTATTTACCTGCGCGCCTCGTTGATGACTTTGCGCAGAAATTGCGGCGTGCGTGCAAAGTTTAAGTTTTCCATTGTGCAATTTACAACTTTAATTTCGAGAAGGAGAAACAAACTTTCTTTTGGCCAATTATTGTGCTGTGGCAGCAGCGGTGCCGCCGCTTGCAACTTTCACACAAATCGATAACTCTTTTTCATGCCACAATTATTTGAATACAATGCAATTGCCTTGCAAAAAAAAAAACAAACAATTCAACAATTTGCGAGTGTTTGCTGCTAATTGCTTGAATTTTGATTGGCTGCAGAATTGATTGCAAAATTATATTATAAGATGTTAATTAATTGGAGGCAACAACACGAACAGCGGCACTTGCTACGCGCACCATATACAAACGGCAACTGGAACTAAACAGCAGCCACAGCAGCAGCAAAAGAGAGCGGTAGAGTCAACGGCAAATGCGTCAGAGTTCAGTGAGAGCGCGAGAGAGCGGCTTGCGGCATGTTATGCGTTTTTTTTGCGAGCACACAAGTGTGACGTCACACGATTTATGTTGAGTATGGCAATTAATATTGAATTTATATAGACTATCTACTATTCTTGACAAGTGTTTTTATGAATATGTTTCTGTGTGTTTGTACAAATGATAGAAACAAATTTTTATTATCCAGATAATAATAAAACTACATAATTTGGTTGTTTTTAATCACAAAAGTTCAGAATTCATGCATAACCCTTATAAACTCCAAACTTCTTAAGTTCAGCTTTCATGCGTAACCTCTCAATTATTTAAAAATTGAGGCAAAGGCGACACGCGGACTGGTTGCAAAAATAAAAGAAAACAAGAGAGAGAGA
>SCDZ01000843.1:0-23453 GCA_004143845.1 Drosophila lacertosa | reverse complement strand
CTGTCCATTCTTGGTGAAGCTGGTGGGCGAATAATGCATCACACTGGCGTAGTCATACTCCACACCAAAGCCCGTATGTGTCTTGGAGCTGCCCTTATCAAAGTTGGCCATCATTCCGGGTTTTACGTTCTCGCTCAGCACCTTCACGTAGTCATCGCGCTCGTGGCGATTCTGCTCGTGAAGAAAGCCCAGGGCGTGCATTAGCTCATGTATGGGAGTGCCATAGGTTCGTAAACAGTTGGGCGACTGTAGGTTGACTTCCTGACGTCCGCCTAGGCGTCCAATGCTGCTCCAGCATCCCGATTTGCCGTTGACTATGGAAATGTAGTCCTTCTCGTTAGTGCGTATCTTAAAACGGATGCAAGTCTTTGCGTGGTATTCGTTGAAGGCATGCTGAACGTTGTCCAGCTCCTGCGACGAGAATTTGCCTTTGATTTCGTAGGGAACGACGCCGCCAGGCCAGCGCGTGGTAAGCGTCAGGAGGCCATTGCGTGTGTCATCGGTACGAGCCTGTCGATAATTAAGTGGTATAAGTATGTCGCCCTCGTGGTAACTGCCCAGTTCCTCTGGATTCTGCGCCGACTGTTCATCCTGTGCGTCCACCAAAGCTCCGGTTGTTTCATTGTCTGGCATTCCGAAAATGGCCTCTCCCATACTCGTCAGATCAATTACATCCTCATCAAGGTACTTCTCACCCTCCGCAATGGCATGTCCTTGGGACAAGATGCTAACAAAAAACAAACAAATTGTTGAAAAGCGGCGAAACTGTGCCATTTTTCAGACCTAAGCAGACTGTTGTAGCTCTAATTGCGGGGACGACTATATATAGATAGATACGTCTATGCTGCCCCAGCTCCTCTTACCTAGACCTTCAAAAATTGCCGACTCGGCGGCGCTTTTGTTTTTTTTTTCCTGCTGATAAGCCATTTGGTTGACGCCGTTTGCGCGCATTTTTATCGTCGGCAATTGATGGCAAATTCATTTGCATTGCGTACGGCTGCATATCCATGTGCGTCGTGATTTATGGACACATTTATGTAGCCCACTTTGTGCTTATGTGCATATTTGTGTGACAAGTAGCACAAAATCGCGTAAACATTGTTACGACTACAGTTTACAGTCTGTATATTTGAGTAACAACTTTTGTATTTATCCTCGGACATGTCGATTGTTTAAATTCCTTAGTAGGCACGGAGATATGTTTAAATAAAAATAATATTAATATTCAAAACAAAACAGATCGGAATTTAAATTTGTTGTGATCGGGTTCACAAGTGTTGTAAAATGCCAATGGTATTTAATTAGTATTTATCGGAGGTACCAAAAGTAACTCACGATAAGAGATTGTTATTTAATTATATGTATATTATAAATAATATTTGCATATAATAATTTGCATATAAGGGAAATAATGTCTTATGCATTTCAATTTTTATATATCTTACATATTTCGCAAATACTTCCATCTCATCACTAGCGATAGTAAACTTCTGGCGCCAAATAAACGGTAATATATATTTGGAAATTTGGTAAGCTTTGTATGTGACAATAAATAGTTTCTGCAAAAGTTTAAAACAAAAAGTATTTATCTAAAGAACTGCCGAAGAATATTAATATAAATATTTTAAGGGTATTCAATAATTTTTTTTATTATTCATAGTAAATTATCGAAATTTTAACTATTTCGATATATATCCTAACTCTCGATTATTTTCCGAGATTTGAAATCGATCAATTCAGATTTTCTTATGGCTACCTGTTGTGCTCACTCCCCACCCCACCTTTACGCCAACAGACAGCATTTGTCTCTCTCATGCACACATTACTGTTTAGGGCTAAGTGTGAGCGCTCGCTCACGGCTGAGTCAAAGTCTGCCTTCAATGTATAACGACGAGCGCGCAATTCAGTTCGCATTTTGTTCTCGGCCGTGTTGGACGTTATAAATAGTTGGTGCGGACGCCGGAAATTAGTGTTTTTGTTTTGTCATTCTATGCTAGTGTGCACAGGTGTTAGTGACTGTTAGTGTTAGCCAATGCAAGTCAGCGCCCGTGTGTATTGGTGGAGCAACCAATGCTGCTTGCAGTTCAAAAGGGCAGACAACAGCGCCAACCAGAAGAAGAATCAGCACCAATAATACCTCCCGGAATTCAACAAAAACTGCATTTAAGCCAACGCGTTCGTTTATGTTTACGGCTGCGATAGTGTGCGCGTATTAGAGCGTGTGAATGCATATGTGTTTGTTCTTACGAATACGCAACCAAATGCTAACTATAATGGCCAGCGCTAGATGCGAGTATTTGCCGTGTGCCCAATACTCGAATTTAAATTCAAGCTAGAAAGTGTCGCGTGCGAAAGTGTTGAAATAAAAGCAGCAGCAGCAGCAGCAGCAGCAACCGCGTAATTTTTTATGTAGCTGAAAACTAAAACCTGTTCTATACGCCAAGTGCAAGTTACACACAAACACACACACACAGGCGGGCGGCCATAGGTGTAAAGAGAGCAAAAGGCAATAAACAAAAACCTCAACGAAAACCAAACGAAAGAAAAGTAAAGCTCAATGTGCACTGCGCTTACGACGCAAATCCTCTAAGCCACATACAACAAAGAGAAGCAGAGAAAAACCCTTTAATACGCGACGACGATAATAAAATATTCTCCAATACGAACAAAACGATCATGGCTATGACTGCTGCTGCTTATGCGTCAGCAACCGCCAACAAAGCGCACGTCACAGAGCAGCAGCAGCAGCAACAACAAACAACAAATCAGCAGAGACAGCAACAGCGACTGAGCCGTGCGCGCACGAAAAACGCGGCTCAAATGACGTCGACGTCGCCGCTGCTCAAGCGCGCCATTTCAGCGCCCCAATGGATATTTCTCTTCATATTAATTTATTTAGCAACAGGTGAGTGTGTGTGCACATGCCCAGGACCTAAGAGAATGGCAATTGACAATTGCGCGAGTGTGCGTGTGCGAGCGTATTTGAGAGTGAAAGAGAGCGGCTCAATTGGAGCAACAACAAACACAAAAGTGGATTGTACATGCAATTCATATGACACCATTGTGAGCTCCATTTTTTTTGATATTTTTTTGCTGAGCCACTTACATTTTTTCGAGTGCATTGTTGTCGCTGGCAGAGCATTTGTTCTGCTTGTTGTTGTTTTTGGTGTTGACTTTATTTTTGCTTGTTGTTTACACAACGACATGTGCCAATACCTTAAACAGGTCGTTGAAAGGGTTTAAATGGCAGCTCAATTATGATTCAGTAAAAGACACCTGAGTGAGTAATGCTTTGAGCTGCTCCTAATTGCATCAATTATATACGAATTAGTTATCGATTCAAGATAAATTTGGTTACTCTTATCGCGTTTACAGTTACAAGCCTCTGTCACATAAATTACTTAGTTTGTTTGCCGCAATCAAATTTTCTTATCTTCTTCTTGTTTGCCTCTGTCCGCAAAGATTGTATAACAGTGCAGGTTGTAAATCTGTTATAAATCAAAGAGCACGAGTTTTTTCTCTTCAATTATTGTTATCTAGTGATTTATATAACTTGTTACTTAAATAAAATATATTATTTATGTTTTGGTTTTACACTTTTTTTTAAAAAATTATCATCTAATGAAACTTACTTTGAAAATTCTTAAACATTATTATTATATCTATATTATTTAGATTTAAGCCAAAAGGGTAATTATTGTTAATGCATTTTAAAGGATATATTGTCAATTGGCTCTAGATCAAAATGTATGAGATAAAAAGTTCTTTTAACGAACAAATATTAAATAGAAAGGCTATTCATATTAAGATTTCCTTGTGATTTTCACAACTACGTTCCAAATTAAATATTTCAAGAAACTTGTAAAACAACAACTTGGAAAATTTCAATTCTTAATTCATGGCATTTAGTAATTAACAAAAAGTTATGCATGCTTTCACCTACATATATAAATTTAGATATTTAACAAAAAACACAAAGTCATTAATATATTTTCCCAGTATTTTTGTTAAATACTCACACCAACGAACACACACAAAGTAATATACCAAGAAAAGCGGCTTTTAGGTTTGAAGCTTAAGGTAATAAATCTTAAGAAAAAAAAACAAAGTGACTCATTGGTAATTGAAATAGTTGTTGGGGATACCATTGCTTATCTATCAAGCAACTGTGACAGCTGGCACTTTGGATGCTTAATAGCCTTGCATTCCCCGTTCCCCGTCCCTCAATCCATCTTTAAGAGTCTATAGAGAATGCGTTGCTAACTGTTTGCATTTCGTTGTCGATTGTGCAAAAGAGCGACCTCAAAAATATCTTTATTTATTTACAATTTATACATATTTGTGTGTATAATTTGTTGTTATGTGCGTATCTTATCGGGCCGCAAAGTAAAGTACTCTTGGCTACAAAGGCGGCCGGCAACTGGCAACTGGCAACGTCAGCAACAACAACCACAGCAACAACTGCTTTTGGTAATTCGATAAACCAGCTAACGCTGGAGGCCAAACTTTGTCTAGTTGTTGTTGCTGCTGCTCTTGGCGTATTGTTGCAACAGTTGCACTTGGGAAAAGCCCTCGCTATGATGGGATGGAAATGCAGCAGAAAACAACGAACAACACAAACTGGTTTTCAGCTTCATCATAAAATGTAGCCAACGTCGTCTTGTCGATCATCAGTCGGGTTTCCATTGAAATGCATCTTAAAGTGAAATTATACTTTATTTTCAAAGGAAAAAATCACAGGGCAGGTAAAACACACATACACACAAATACAAGTACAACAAATTTAGAGGCCAGAAAATTACCTGTGCTAGCTGCGTCGTCGTTAACGTTAACAATAACACGTGACCTCCGCGGACGTGGTTCCGTCCTCGCGGGTGTGTCGCCCCTGGGCTGGTCAAGTGTTAAAGTGCAATCGGGCGGAACGCGTGTCGCATTTAGCCACTGAACCACTGAGCCACTGGGCCCACGCACCCGCCCGCAATGTCCATTGCATGCCGCTGTCCATTAGTGCAAGTCGTTAGTTTCATTTTCACTGCATGTACTTTATACATAATATAAATATAACTACAAAAGAACCAAAAGTGATTTTGGCCCTAACTCGATCATTATTTAATAACAAAGTAGAGCGCTCTCTTGTTCGACTAGGAATTGCTCTTTGTTATATATACATACATTTTTTTTGTTCATAGATCTGTTAACTAAACCAATTGACTAGAAATTACTCTGTATGTAATATTACAGATAAAAATGTTGCGGCTGAAACTCGTGATTTTAATACTTGTTTTAAATAGATTGTCGAATTTTAAAAAGAACTTTTAAAATGAATATTACATTTATGAGTTCGGAGCCTATATATAAATTGATCATCATTTTGATATTAAATGCAATTAATTTATTATTATGTAAAAAAACAGGGTATCTCCCAACCAAAGCTTTCGTGAGTTCTCTTCATTTTTTTACATTTTTAACCATGTTGAGGTTATAGGGTCTAAAGAATGGACAGTTTTACAGTTTGCATCGTTGCCAGTTTTCAGTTTTTGTCGGGTGCATCGATTTTCAAGCGCCTTGAGAAGACTACAAACCGCAAAAATATAAAAACAAAACAAAAAAAAAAAGAATAAAATAATAATACAAAATACTTGTACACAATAATAAAAAAAAAGAAAAAAACGTGGCCAGCTGCTTTTGCTTTTAGTTGCAAACAAATGTTTAAATTGTGGGCGTCGCTCAGTTATTGTTGTTGCTGCCTCTGTGTTTGTTGTCATTGTCTTTATCAGAGGCATCACGTAGCTGCGTTTTATCTGTCGCTATTTGCATACGCAGCGAACCAACCACAACATACAACAACAACAACAGCACTGAGTTTGACTCATAGGTGTGGAGTAAAACAATCGCATCCGCACCGTGGAATAGAAACCCAACAGAAACCCCATTGAAATTATGATACTTGCTTGAAGATATCGGTATATAAGGTTTTATATTGCTTAAAGATAGATATGAAGTTAACCTAAGTGCATTTGTTATGCGCTGCAAGATGAGAAAGTAGATTTTAAAAAAATTCCATTACATTTTTTGTAAATTTCATTAATCAAAAGCAATTATTAATACATGTTAGCCCAAAAAGGAATTCTGATACATGATAGATGTTACATGTTTTTTATCTTTGAGACTGAGATAAGTTGGATGATCCTGAAAACAACATTAAGCCAGGCCCAATTTGATGATTTTTATTCTTGCATTAGTGTCAAGTATCACACAGCATATTTTTATTCAACTTTTAATTTAATTTTAAAAAGAATGAACGAACGCTTGACTTTATTTTTCTTTATAAATGATTTTTCTAAATTTGTAAAGCAATATGGAAAATGTTTAAAATATATAAGAACCTTAATCGAGTATTTAATTATGTTGCCTTTAATGTAAACAATTAATGTAAGGGATTTCAAATGTTTTTGTTTTTAAACTATTTTAAAAGACTCTTTAGTTGGAATTCATATCCTCTATCGTAGTGTTAAGATTGTTTATCTTTGATTGTTTGACATATACGTAGAAAATGTAGCAAATAATTTTCATATATATCTGCATGCCTCAACTAACTTAAGGATATATGATAATCGAGTACATCTTATTGGTATTCCTTACATTTTTTTTTTTTTTTGACTGCTGTCTATATTAAGTTTCACATTTTTAACTCATCATTGGCAACCCTGTGCTCAGGGCTTCGGTTTCAGCACAACAATTGCACGTGGTTAGTTTATTCAGCTTTTAATGAAGTTTTGTTTCAGCTTTCCATTCCACAGTGTAACGCCCACCAAAATGCTACAAGCCAGTTCTGTTAACCGTTTTGACTGTTCGTCTGTGTTGGCCCAGACTGTTCCGGGCACCGGAAAAGATTCTCAGGCATTTTTCAACAGTTCATTGCTTTGTGCTACTTTGCCGAACGGGTCTTCTGGAGCTCTCATACGCAAGGGCTGTGTATCTGTTGTACCTTTTACCTGTACCTACAGGTATCTCCATCCGTTTCTGTGTGTGCGTTTGTGTGGCTGCCTCCAATTGTTGAAAACTGGTTCCCAGGCAAGTCGCGTCTGCGCAACAGACGCGGCGCCACCAATGACTCCACTTTGTGCCGAATTCTAAGCATTTTTGGCGCGTTTGCTATTCCCAGAATTGCGACTGAACCCATCAAATACTAGATGAAAACGGGGTGGAGTTCCGCTGTCCCCTAAAGGTGCCCACTTTAAAATGGGTGCTACTGAGCGCTTTTCTATGCGTTTATTTATCAGAATTAATTAGCTTTTCTTTGCATGTGTGAATTGCCTGCCCATTGTATAATACCGCAGAATAGTGTATTTATTTAAATATTTTAAACGTCTATACAACGCATTCTTAGAAGCGCAGGCGGAAATTTGTGTGGGAACTAATATGTTAAAAGACTTTAGCTTTGTTATACTCATTTAAAATGTGGTTGTTGTCTGCCTGTCTGTGTGTGTGTGTGTGTGTTCGCTCGCAAAGGTGTCTGCACAAATGATTACCAGGTCGGTAAATATGTATGTATGTATGTATGTATGTATATATGTACATATATATAAAGCGCACTCAGACATGAAAGATTTTAAAAGTGGTTTGCCGTCGAATGGGAATGAAACTTGTTTAAAACTGCTTGAACAAGAGATTCTTTTGAAGTAAACATCTCTGATATGCAACTACAACGAGTTCAACTGATAAGAAAACGCACTGGAAAAATGTTAGAGAAATCTCTATTAAAAAGCAATTATTGTACAATGTCTTGAGAATTTGTATGGCAAACAATTTTTATAGTTGTTGACAAAAATGTGTTATAGATCAAAATATTTACAGAATTATGAGAGAAATATTTCCATATTAAAGTTAAAAATAATGTTAACTGATGCGCTTTCTTTCTCATCTATTTCCCATATCTTTTTACATGCTTGTTATGCCCTCTAAATATATTATAAATTTATGTGAACATTTTGATAATCGCATTATCGCCAAACTATAATTAAACTTTAATCGCGACACGTTTTCACTTTTTCATGAATAGAAGCAAATTGAACAACAACAAATAACAGCTAAAAACTGAAACGCAATAATTAAAATGCAATTAAAAAAAAACGAAAAATATGGAATTGTTGTAATTGCTATAACGGTTAGCAAATTAAAATGGGCAGCAAAAGTAAGAGCCAAGTTAATAATTTATGCAACTTTGGAACATCCGACGAGTGAAAAATGAAATTTTTGTGTAGGCGTCGTTTGTTACACAAAAAGATCAACAAATAACAAAACCAAAAACTTTTTACAACGAACATTAAAAGCAATAACAACATTGGACGCAATAATAGTAAATTATTGTGAGTGTAACTGACTCTGTATGTGTGTGTGTGTGTGTGGGTTGTCTGTGAGGCAACCAATGGCAAAACAATTGAAGTATGACCAAAAATGAAAAAAAAAACAAAGTTAGAGACGCAGCTTTAGCAACGTTTTTTTGGGTTTTTGTTGTGGCCAAAGGGTGGGTGGGTGGTAAAAATTGTGGATGATGGTTACTTGGAGCCAGTCAGCTAACGTAGCTTAGAAAGTTGGTAGAGCTCAGAGACTAAAAGCAAAAACGCTAGAGGTGCAAAAACCGACAACAAGACAAACCGAAAAAAGAGCTAACAAATCGCGTCTGCAGCAGAAAAAACGCGTCAAACATGCAATGCCGATATGTGCAAGTGTGTGTGAGTGTGTGTGTGTGTGAGTGAGTGTGTTTGAGCCATGTTGTGCTGGCCTCTGATTAGTCATACTACAGAAGGCAATTGCAATGCAAAGCTGAACTCATTTACATGCATACTTATGCTGATTTACGTGTGTGAGTGTGTGTTTGGTAACTGGGTCTTATGCCCATTCGCAAAAAGTGGCGTGGCAGGAGTCTGAGCCACAATATCTGTTGTTGTTGTTGTTGTTGCATCTCTCACAAAACTAGATACGTGTATTTAGCACAGTTTTCGACGTTGCATTTGCATACTTCACTTTTTTGTTAAATGTTAATTGTTTGTGAAAAACCACCAAGGGGAAATGTGGAAATGAATAATGATATAACTGTCTTGTAGATTGTATCTTTTTTAAATAGTACATCTCATGGAATAATTTACAAAAGTATCAAAAAGAAAGTTTGAATTTATTTTTGAATTAAGTGATGAATGTTTTAATGTTGATCAAAGCTACAAAGGGTTTTTAAGTCCTTATAAATTAAAAAAATATATTGTAAAATGACTATAGAAAATTATATAGAAAATTAAAAATAAAATGGGTTAACAAATGCCAGGAACTGTTTCAAAACATTCTCTTTTTTTTGGCAATCTCAAATTCGATATGCAAATTTTTAGAGAAAGGTACAACGAACATTTCATTTCTACAATTCTTGTTACTCTTTTGATTCTGCATATTTAATGATTATAAGTTTTGATATACAAACATAAATTCAACGGTGCATTGTCAAAAAATAAGCTATTGTGACAATTGTTCATTATATACATATTATGCATACTATTTGGTTTCAAATTCTGTGTATGCCCATTAAGCTATGAGTATTTAAATTTTCTTTGTGGCGACCATTTGACACGCCCAACTTAAAGCACAAAGCGATTTAGACATCATTAAGCTTTAACTTAGAAGAGTCGCTAGACGGTAAATTAACGCTCCCAAAAAAAAAATGAAACAAGAATAAACAAGAAAATAACAGAAAAAAAGACTATTAACAACTGTTTCTTTTATGGTACCGCTAAAAACTTAAAATTCGCTCGCTCTCAGCTCAAGATCTTGTTCCAAGTTTGCCGTCAAAGTCGTCGTCGTCGCCGCTGTCGTCATATTGTCGATTCATTCATCAAGTAGAAGAAGAAGACGCATGAAAGAAGTTGTCGAAAATGCGAAAACAAAAATTCTTCTCCGTTTACGATTATGAAATTTCCGTTCCGTTCGTTTGCGGCCAAAACACAAAAGGCCAATGCTGTTATACAAAAGCGCATGTCCACACATACGGCATGTTCATATATACAATAAGTAATTCTTTTCATACGCGTTCATTTTATTAAATGCCATTTACATACCTTGTACACTTTGAAAACTCTTAAAAAGGAATGCCAAAAAATGCAGCATGCAGCGGAGTGTAGCCTCAAGCTTTCAATTATGCGCTTGGCATTGAGCAACAGTAAAGAAATCCTTCAACAATATTGCTCGTTATATAAATTAATTAAAGTGTTCTCAAATCACTTGATAGATTTGCTTTTGAAGTACTTAAAAGTTTTATGAGCTTAAGAAATATTTAAAGTAATATGCGTATTATTATTTTTAATTAAAAACATAATTAAGTATATATTATATGCATATAAAAATACTTTCCTAAAGCTTTTGCATGTAAAGTATCTTGATTAATATTTAAGTATATTTAACATTTTAAAATACATATATTTGAAAATTTTTACATATTGAATTATATGTTTCCTTCCTCAGTAATATTAATATGATAATAAATAAATTGTTTGATTTTTAAATTTTTATTTAGATTGGGTGTTAATATATAACTAAGGAATATTAAAACAAATGTTTAATGAACAAACAAATACATTTTTAACACAAAAATTACTAGAAATCATAATTTTAAAAATAATTTTTTATTGAATATTGAAGTAAAAAGAAAAGTTTTATTTTTATGTGGCTTTAAGTCTTCTGCAACTCTTCTTTTTTTTGTATTAAGTTTATTCGTGTTTTAAATTAACTATTTTTTTTAGAAATCAAAATTTAGGTTCTATAAAAAGCAGGGTATCTGAGGTGTTAAACCATTTTGTCTGGCAGCATTGTTACATGCGTTTTGTAGCTTTTTGAATATTTTTCTGCACAGTTTCGTACGTGAGTATAATATAATTATGAGCTACTTTACCTACGGCTTATTTACTGGCTCATTTACTTACCAACGACGGCAAAATGCACGAAGCTCTGAAAGAGCTGACACACAAATACACAAAAAAAAAAAAAAACTTAAACTAAAAGTAAAACTAAAACCAAAACCAAATGACAGCAAAACGTTCTGCATTTCCAGCTGGCAAGGCAAACTAAATCGCCTTTAAATGCGAATAAAATGTTTCAAAAGCGGCGCAACAAAATCGATGGCCTCATAATGTTTTCCACCTGCGAGGGTGTTCGCACCGATTAGAAGCGAAGAGAGGGGCGTGGTAAGGGGGAGGGTAAGGGTTGCAGCAGCAGGGCTGGGGCCAGTTCGAGGTCTGGTCAATGCTTTGCATGCATTTTTTTTTTGTGTAAACGGTTTCTAAGCCAACTGCCCTGTTAGTCGGGGCAGTCAGGCCAAAGTGCAGCCGGGAGGGCTGCGAGTCATGCGACAAGTCGCAGGTTTTAATACCAAAAAAATGCCTGCTTAAAAATGTATAAAAAATACGCTGTTTTAAAACACAAAAACCTTTTGTTCACACATGCCAATTTTAGATTTATGACGAACTCGCGTCGCCAGCCACTTAGCACAAATTCTAAACTGCAAATTTTATTGTTGAGTCTTTTTTTTCATTTGTTAATAAACAGCTACCGCCACTTAGCCAATGCTATTGAAACTATCTTAGAATCTTTTGGACATGTGCTACTTTAGACGTAGCTACATCAGATATATATATCTATATAAACATTAATATTTATCAACTTTTTGACTTAAAAAAACTCTCAACAGTTTTAAGTTGGCATAAGGCAGTGTGAGCACTCTTGGATGGCTGTATATAAAGTCGACTTATTGCTGAAGAAATTATAAGATAAGCAAAATTTGTGTGGCTAATCAAACTGAAAAGATAAACAATAAAAAAATTCAAATAAATTTGAACAATTTGTTAATAAAATAAATATAAAATGAAACCAAGATATTTTAAATCTGAGATAACTTAGTTAAGGGAAAAGTAAAATTGATAAAGTCGGAAAAAAAAATTCACAAATTATTATGCTCAGATAAATAACATTATGTTTACGTATAAATAAAATTTTGGGGAAAAAATAATGAAAACTAAATGTTAATAAATCCTTCTGTGATCTTTAAACCAAATATTTCGTGGATTTAACATTGATAAAAATGTTATCAATTTATAAAATGGATATGCTTGCTTTTATTAATATAATTTAAAAACATTCAAATATTTTATTACAAAAATGACTAATTTTGATTTTGCACAAAAAACAAGATATATTACTTAAAGAACAAAAAATTGAACAGAAAAAAAACTGAAACAAAATTTTGTTCTTGTTGTATTTTTAATAAATCAACGAAAGTTTCTTATGCAATACACTTAAACTCTATTTACCCCCGACTTTAACCAATTACGCTATCGTGTTTTTATTATCTCATGGCAAAATGGAAACTGACGTGTTTATTAAAAATCGGAAGAAATAAACCGGCAATCGTTAATCACATTTTCATGTTTCTGAAGATTTGCATTATCGTTTCCTAAGTACAACTTTCTTTCTTGTAATTTTAACTTTTTCAAACCAAAGACAAGAAGCAAATTGAAAGAAAAAAAACTTGCTTATGTTTTGATTTTGCTTTTTTTTCCACTCCAAAGAGCTTGTTTGAAAAGCAGAAAAAAAACTTTAAGGAAAACACTTGAAATGTGCGGAGCGTGTTGCGGAGCCAAAACACGCACATATGTTTCTTAGGAGGAAGACAAAGGGGCGAAGTGGGGGGGGAAGAGATTGGGTCGAATTGATTCTGCGCCGGCAGCGCAAATGAAAGTTGTGCGCGCTGCGAAGAGTTGACGTTAGGAGCAAAATGATTAACATTAGGTGGCAACTTTTCTAATTTGGTCGATTCGGGTTGACAGCAAACACTTTCCTGGCCATTTGTCGTATGCCGTTTGCGCGCGACAAATGAGGAAGTCCACGATTACAAACAATATCTGTTTAGCTGAGTAACCCTCTCAGTAACCTCTTTGCTTGACCTGTAGTCAAATGCGATTAACGGCTGCTGGCCTTGTCCAAGTTTTCTTCTTTATTTTGTTTTGGCTTGCAATTTACTCACTTATTTTTTTTGTGTCTCTTGCAGATGTTGCCTCGTTGGAGGTGCACACGAAAGAGGCGTATTTCAATGGGTCCGCATACCTGCGCCTGCAGACGCCCATGCCCACCTGGGATCACTCGGCGATCAGTTTCCGCTCGTGCCGCGGCGGCGAAATACTCGCCCAGCAATATAACAAAAACTCAATTGTAATCTCTGTGCTCAACGACTTCCTGCAAGTCTCCCTAGCCGGTCCAGCCGTCATCGGACTGAACAATCGCTTGGACGTCCGGCTGCCCTACCAACTGTTGGACAATCGCTGGCATACGCTCCAGTTCAAATACGAATACGGCAATCTCTATTTGCATGTGGATCGTGAGGCAATTATATTTGGTAAGTGATTATCTTCCAATTTAGTAGTTGGTCAATCAGTCATGGGTCGTGCCAAATTAAATACTCAAAAGAACGAAGAAATTTAAGAAAGCTCTCTCTAACAAGACACTTTGTGGGACACATAGAATGATCCTGGGCATACACTTTAAAGATCAAAATATAATTAAGTTAATTTGTATGTTATGTTAGTTTGTTATATTAAACAATTAAATTAAAATAAACACATTAATTATTATAAATATTATTTTTTATTTAAACAATTATTGCAAATAATAAATATTCAGTCCGAATCTATTCGGAAATGATTTTAATTAAATTTTGTTTAACATATCAGCTTATGCAAATTTACATTTTTATTTAAACTTAATTATTATTTCAATCCACAAATCTAATATCCGTTTAAATGGGAATCAACATATCAAATTAAATTTGTAACTTCTCGTGCTTAAATCGTTTTCCACAAATATTTAAATCAATGCGCCCACAAGATTTAAAAAAAAAACTTAATTCACTTCCATGCGGAAAGACGTTTTTATTAAAATATAGCAAATGATTATTTATTAGGGAAAGAAAGTTTAAAGTAGTCTCAGATCGTGTTTTGTGTACAAAGTTAATTTTAGACAGTGTTTTTTATGATGTGCGCACGTAATCTTTATTATTATTAAATATTGTTTTTAATGCACCTTTATTAAAATCATTTATATTAAAAATGTACTATTTACGTATATTGATAATCCAATGCAATTTAAATGATTTAATGATAAAACTTAGATGAAAGATTAATAATAACAAATGTTAATAAAAAATGTTTACATAAATTGCCTCATATTAATTAGTATTCTTTGAGACTACAAAAATGGTGCAGATTATTACATTTTATTGTAAACTTTTGTAATATTTAAGAATTCAAATTTACAATAGGTTTAATTTGATTTTATCCATTTATAGAAAATTAATACATTTATATTTTGCTCAGCATTTTTTATATAATTAATATTAAAGTATTTTCAACATTAAATGAGGACGTGCGAGAATACGTATTTTTTATAAGAGCCTGTTCTACGTGATTTGATAACGTTTTTACTATCTATCAGTAATAACTGAGTTACTCACTTCTATTTCGGTTTCAATTGCAGCCAACTCGACGTACAACAGTCAGTTTCTGACCAATCGGGACATTGGCAACGAGCTGGCCATTCTCATATTGGGAAACTCCTTCTCGGGCTGCCTGCTTGATGGACCCGGACTGCAGTTCGTGAATGCCTCCAAGCAGAATGCGGTCTTTGGCGTCTGTCCGCTGTCCTACGGACCGTGCAGCGAGCACGAGACATTTACGCGACTGCAGGACAACTTCTGCCTGAACGATCCTTGCATGGGCCACGGCACGTGCACCTCGAACGCCGATGGCTACGAGTGTCGCTGCACGGCTCGCTACTCGGGCAAGAACTGCCAAAAGGACAATGGATCGCCGTGCGCCAAGAATCCTTGCAACAATGGCGGCACCTGTCGCGAAAACTCACGTGGCGATTACCAGTGCGTCTGCCATGCGAATCACAGCGGCGAGCACTGCGAGACCGAGGTCAACATTCATCCGCTGTGCCAGACGAATCCCTGTCTGAATAATGGCGCCTGCGTTGTTCTTGCCGGCAGCTCCAATCCAACGTGCGAGTGCCCCAAGGGCTTTACCGGTGCCCGCTGCGAGATCGACATGGACGAGTGCGCCTCGCAGCCTTGCCAGAATAACGGCAGCTGCATCGATAGCGTCAACGGCTTCAGCTGCGACTGCAGCGGCACCGGCTACATGGGCGCCTTCTGCCAGACGAACATCGACGAGTGCGAGGAGAATCCCTGCCTGAACGGCGGACGCTGT
Organism: Drosophila lacertosa; assembly: GCA_004143845.1. NCBI lineage: Eukaryota > Metazoa > Arthropoda > Insecta > Diptera > Drosophilidae > Drosophila > Drosophila lacertosa. The sequence goes on along the minus strand of SCDZ01000843.1, from coordinate 8,154 downwards.
TACGATACGTATGGCGGCTATACGTGCCAGTGCCAGGACGGGTGGCACGGCGAGATCTGCGACAAGCCCATCAGCTGCCAGACGACGCAGTGCCTCAACGGCGGCACCTGCATCGACAAGGCCATCGGATTCCAGTGCATCTGTGCGCCCGAATACAGCGGCGAGCTGTGCCAGCTGGGCCCCAGCTGTGCCCAGCAGTGTCCCATCGATTCGGAGTGTGTTGGCGGCGTATGTATGTGTAAGCCAGGGACCTCGGGTGAGTACAGGACTCGCAAGTCTTCATATGGGCTGGCTCATAGTACATAGTTCATGGTTCATGGTGCATGCAAATATGCTAAGTTTTGGTTTAGCTAACTTGAGGGGGCATTTTTTCTCTTCCTTAAATCTAACTCTAACCAAAAGCTACCACATTGGAGCTGCCAACTTCGCTTGAATTGGTCATGGCCTTGCAGGGCGTGGCAGAGGCAGAGGCGGGGCTCGAGGTTGATGGCGACCTGAGCACTTTGTGCGCCGGTGGCAAAAAGAAACGTTATATATCACCCGAGTGGCTCAAACGCAAGCGTTGTGAACTAAAATTGAGTAGGTGGACAATTCAGCTTAGCCAGGACATACTGTAAAATAGAAATGACATTGAGCTTAATCCCGTTTGCTTTAACTTTTGACCTTTTAATAGTAGATAAACTTTAGCTAAAGCTTTATATATAACTGTAAAAAAGGGTGATTCCAAATTCAGATTTAAATACAGCACTCAACTTTAAAAACTACATTTTGGTTAGTTAAATCAAATTTGATTGTGTCTTGCGAGATGGATTTAAGAACCTTTTACTGCAACGTTAAATCCTTTATCAACTTAAAAATTGTTGATTTAAAAATTCATATTTCATTTTAAAAAAATGAGTTAAAAATAAAGTCATAATAAAGGCACATAAAAAAATTAAATAAAAAAATCTGGCAAAAGTAAAAGAAGTTAAGAAAGTTGACAAATAGTAATAAAACAAATTAAAGAATTCAAAATCACAGTAAATGTTTCTCAGTAGTCATCAAATGCATTTAGCTTTAACATATTTATCGCTTTATTAAATCGCTTTTAAATTAATCCAAAATACTTTTATGTACACACACACACACTAAACACGAACACATTCAAAAATATGCTGGCAACTGCTATTATCCTGTTTATATACTATATGGCTATGCGAATTGTATATATATGTATATATATAAATATGTATGTAGGCCCCATTGGTCATTGCCTGCCAACAGCAACCACACCGACACCAGAACAACAAACAACAACAATGCTAAGCACAATCCCAGCTATTCCTACAACAATTGCTACAACAACTACCACCAAAAAACCTTCAATAACCAACACAACAACAAGAACAGCAACAACAACCACAACAGATAGTAAACTAAACAAACAACAACAACAGCAACAACAACAACAAGCACCCACCCAACGCTCGGCCTCACTGAATGCATGTCCCCAAGAAAAATGCTTGAACGGTGGCACCTGCCTAGGATATAGTAACAATTATACCTGTATATGTGCTAGTGGATACACAGGTTTGGCAACAACAATAACAATAGCAAAGGGTTGCACTGCAAGTCCTTCCGTAGTGTATACATATTTCTTAGATCCTTCAACTAAAACTTGTAGTGCAACCCTCTTTATAATAACTGTAAATACGTAGATATATAGTAGCTATTACACTATTATTATTACAATTATTATTATTATAGTCAACATAACCTTAAGTACAGTTAGTAACAAAAGCGATCGTACCTAACCTCAATTTCGATATTGGCATCCAGGTTACAACTGTCAGCAGAGCTCGGGCGATGGCGGCACCGCTTTGGCCCTGACGCCCATCAACTGCAATGCCACAAATGGCAAGTGCCTTAACGGAGGCACATGCTCCATGAATGGCACCCACTGTTATTGCGCCGTCGGCTATTCGGGCGATCGTTGTGAGAAGATGGAGAACTGTTCGCCGCTTAATTGCCAGGAGCCGATGATCTGTGCCCAGAATCAGTGCATTTGCCCAGAGAACAAGGTATGCAATCAGTGCGCCACACAACCATGCCAGAACGGCGGCGAGTGCCTGGAATTGGCCAATGGGGATTACGAGTGCAAATGCCAGCGCGGCTGGACGGGTCGCAACTGTGCCAACGATGTGGACGAGTGTGTCCTGCAGCCAAAGATCTGCGGCAATGGCATCTGCAAGAACGAGAAGGGCTCCTACAAATGCTACTGCACGCCCGGCTTTACAGGCATCCACTGTGATTCCGACGTGGACGAGTGCCTCAGTCATCCCTGTCTGCATGGCGCCACCTGTCACAACAAGGTAAGTCTCTGGCTGGGCAGGGCATCTCAATTGAGTCTTCAGTTACTAAAAATGTAATTAGCTGTTTTTCTTTAAATACGGAAAGCATCGGATATTGCGACAAGTGAGTTGGCTCTGAACGGATCGTAGAACAGAAACATAAGCCCAGCTTAGCTTATAGCTTACGTCCAAATTAAGTGCTACTTAGTCAAAACCAAGACGAATTAGTCCCCTTTTAACTACTTTGAAAATAAATTAATCCTAGTGCCTTCTCCCTGCCTACCCTTAGCATAATACTTCTAAATGGTTTCATTTTATAAAATTTCTGCTTCTCCAATTAATTTGCTATAAGTGCAAACTCAGTTTTCTCTTGGTTGTAATTGTTTAATATATTTGTAATATTTAATTCACATCCTTTTCACACCCTAACCAGATTAATGCGTACGAGTGCGACTGTAAGCCTGGTTATCAGGGCGAGAACTGCGAAATCGACATCGACGAGTGCATCAGTAATCCATGCTCGAATGGTTCCACCTGCATAGACATGATAAACAACTTCACGTGCTCCTGTATTCCGGGCATGACAGGACGTATCTGTGACATTGACATCGATGACTGCATCTCGGCTCCGTGTCTCAACAATGGTCTGTGTATTGATGAGCTGGGCGGCTTCCATTGCGACTGCAGCGGCACAGGATATGAGGGCAAGAACTGTGAGCTGAATATTGATGAGTGCGTGTCGAATCCATGCACGAATGGCGCCAAGTGCATAGACCAGGTGAAGGACTATTTCTGTGAGTGCCATGCGGGCTACAAGGGCAAGAACTGCGAGCAGGATATCAATGAGTGCGAGAGCAATCCCTGCCAATACAATAGCAGCTGCCTGGAACGCTCCAATGCCACCTTGTATCAGCTGAGCAGAGTCATGGACTTGCCACGAGTATTCAGTCAACCCTTCAGCTACGAGAATGCCAGCGGGTAAGTCAAGAAAAAAGAAATGTGATTAAAATATATTCACAATATTTATATTTTAACCTAGCTATGAATGCGTTTGCGTGCCTGGCATCATAGGCAAGAACTGTGAGATCAACATCAATGAGTGCGACAGTAGTCCCTGCACTAAGCATGGCACCTGCAATGATGGAGTAAGTGAAACCCAGTTACACCCTCAAGGAAACCCACTTAAATTGCTTTTTTCCCCCCGATTAGATTGGCACCTATACCTGCGAATGCGATCCTGGCTTTGAGGGCACCCACTGTGAGATCAACATTGACGAATGCGATCGCTATAATCCCTGCCAGAATGGCACCTGCATCGATGAGATCAACGACTACGAATGCGACTGCGACGCAAACTTTGGTGGCAAGAACTGCTCGGTGCCGTTAATTGGCTGCATTAGTGGGCCCTGTCTGAACGACGGCACCTGTCGCCCCTTCTTGGTCAACGAGACAATCCATCTATTTAACTGCTCCTGCGAGCACGGCTTCCAAGGCGACACCTGTGAGAAGACCACCACTTTGTCCATGGTTGTCAGCAGCCTGATAACGGTGAAAACGCAACGCGACGAGGGCTACGACATCAATTTGCAATTCAAGACAACGCTGCCCAACGGCGTGTTGGCCTTCGGCACCTCTGGCGGCCAGAACGAACCAGTTAGCTACATCTTGGAACTGATCAATGGTCGGCTGAATCTGCATTCGTCGCTACTAAACAAATGGGAGGGCGTCTTTATTGGCTCCAAGTTGAACGACAGCAACTGGCACAAAGTGTTTGTTGCCATTAATACGTCGCACTTGGTGCTCTCCGCTAACGACGAGCAGGCAATATTTCCGGTGGGCTCCTACGAGACGGCCAACAACAGCCAGCCCTCGTTCCCGCTGACCTATTTGGGCGGCACGATACCAAACCTAAAGTCGTACCTACGGCATCTGACGCATCAGCCGTCGAGCTTTGTAGGCTGCATGCAGGATGTGGTCGTCAATGGCAAATGGATCTTTCCCGATGAGCACAACGAGCACGATTCGGATGAGAGCACCAAGCTTTCCTACGTGCAGAGCGGCTGTCCACGCACAGAGCAATGCAAACCGAATCCCTGTCACTCCAACGGGGAGTGCACAGATCTCTGGCACACCTTTGCCTGTCATTGTCCGCGACCTTTCTTTGGGCACACGTGCCAGCACAGTAAGCAATCCTGATCAGTACATGTGAATAGCTATTAACTAAAGCTCTTAACATTTAAAGATATGACAGCTGCTACGTTCGGACACGAGAACACCACACACTCCGCTGTGATTGTGGAGACAAACGATGTGGTCAGACGCGCTATACGCTCCATTCTAGACATCTCCATGTTCATACGCACGCGGGAGCCAACGGGTCAGGTCTTCTACTTGGGCAGCGATCCACGCAAAATGCCCACCAAGAGTGAGTAGCTGACGTCCTTAATTGGTTATGCTCAAATCTAATTCTTACTGCTCCACAGATATTGGCGACTCGTATGTAGCTGCTAAGCTGCATGGCGGCGAGCTGCTGGTGAAGATGCAGTTCAATGGCACGCCAGAGGCGTATACCGTGGGTGGCCAGAAGCTGGATAACGGCTATAATCATCTCATTGAGGTGGTGCGCAATCAGACCCTGGTGCAGGTCAAGCTCAATGGCACCGAGTACTTCCGCAAGACGCTGTCAACGACGGGTCTGCTGGACGCACAGGTGCTCTACTTGGGCGGGCCGGCACCGACGCGCGAATCTCTGTTGCCGGCCAGCACGGAGCCGGGTCTGGACGAGGCTAGCATGGCAGTGGGCAGCGCCACAACTAAGGAAGTCGACGATAGCAAGAATTACTTCAAGGGCATCATACAGGATGTGAAAGTTAGCAATGGTTCGCTCAATATGATCGTCGAGATGTATCCGTTAAATGTCACCGATATTAATGTAAACGCCCAGCCCTTCGGCACGGTCAGCATCGATCGCGCCTCGGTGCTGCCCGGTGAGGTGTCCGACGACTTGTGCCGCAAAAATCCCTGCAAACACAATGCCGAATGTCGCAACACGTGGAACGACTACAGCTGCAAGTGCCCCAATGGCTACAAGGGCAAGGATTGCCAGGAGATTGAGTTCTGCCAGCTGGTCACCTGTCCCGGCGGCAGTGTCTGCCAGAATCTGGACGATGGCTACGAGTGCCTGACCAACATCACATTCACGGGCCAGGAGCATGCGCCGCTCGCGTTCTCCTACTTCAAGGAGCAGCTGTCGGATGAGTCCGGCGTGACCAAGCAGCCGCTGCTGAAGCCTGTCATTGAGATTGCCTTTCGCACGCGCGCCGGCGGTACTCTGCTCTTTATTGACAACCAGGATAGCTTCTTTGAGATTGGAGTCAATGGCGGCCGTGTCACGGTCACTTGGAAGCTGACCCAACTGCATATTGGCGAGTCCGGACGCTTTGAGAAGGAGAACACAGATGGCGAATGGAGCCGCATTTATTTGCGCGCGCATGGCGGCAAGCTCGAGGGCGGCTGGAAGGGCTGGGAATCAATGGTGGATCCGACGCCCGGCTTCTCCACGGACATCGATCAGGCGGCCTTCCAGGAGCTGCTTTCGAGCAGCACCCAAGTCTATCTGGGCGGCATGCCCGAGTCGCGCCAATTGCGCGGCTCGACGCAATCCTCACAGCAGGGCTCCCAGTTCAAGGGCTGTCTGGGCGAGGCACGCGTCGGCGATCTGCTGCTGCCCTACTTCTCCAATGCAGAGCTCTATCCACATACCGAGAACGTGTCCGTGCAGCTGCAGGCACAGTTCCGGCTCAACTCCACACGGCCCGAGGAGGGCTGCATTTTATGCTTCCGGGCGGACTGCAAGAACGGCGGCTATTGCAATGCACCCACCGAGCAGTACGCCTGCACCTGTCAGGCGGGCTACGAGGGCGACGACTGCGCCACGGATATTGACGAGTGCCTCAACACGCACTGCGAGAACAATGCCACCTGCATCAATCAGGTGGCCAACTTCTACTGCGAGTGCCAGTCCGGCTTTGAGGGTCGCTTCTGCGAACAGAACATCGACGAATGCGCCGGCCAGCCCTGTCACAATGGCGGCAACTGCACCGATCTGATCGCCGCATATCGCTGCGACTGTCCCGATGAGTACACGGGTCCGCAGTGCAGTGCCCTCAAGCAGATGACCTGCGAGAACGAGCCATGTCGCAATGGCTCCACCTGCGATGATGGCTTTAGTAAGTCTCTTTCAAAGATCTTTGATTCCTTTTACTAATTTACTCATTGCTTAATCAGATGCTCAAACCGGCAATAACTTTACCTGCACCTGCTCTATGGGCTTTGAGGGTCCATTGTGCGACACGCCTTTCTGCGAGCTGACACCCTGCGCAAATGGAGGACTTTGTTTGTCCACCAATATCGTAAGTTCCCATTTAGTTACCTTTTATATTGCATTATTTATAAAGCCTCAACTCTTTTAGATACCCATTTGCAAGTGCAGCTTGGGCTACACGGGTCGCCTCTGCGAGGAGGAGATCAACGAGTGTGCGTCCAGTCCCTGCATGAATGGCGGCCAGTGCGACGATCTGGTGGGCGGCTATCAATGCAACTGTCTGTCCACGGGCTTCGAGGGCGTGCACTGCGAAAGCGACATCGACGAGTGCATCCAGAGCGTGGAGTATTGTGGCGGGCTCGGTCGCTGCATCAATATGCCCGGCAGCTTCAAGTGCATTTGCCAGAAGCCCTATTGCGGCGTCTTCTGCAACTTTACGGATCCCTGCAATACGCCCAACATATGCGCCAACGGCGGACAGTGCATGGAGAACTGCGGTGGGGAGGTAGATTACCTCTGCAATTGCACCGAGGGTTTCATGGGCAAGAATTGCACAGCGCTGGTAAGTGTGGAAGTCGTGAATTATCCTGATTATCTAGTAAAACCTTTAATACTTGTAGATCCTGGCAAAGGACGATGGTCCCTCGACGACAGACATCGCCATCATTGTCATACCCGTTATCGTTGTACTGCTGCTGATTGCTGGCGCTCTGCTGGGCACGTTTTTGGTAATGGCCCGCAATAAGCGCGCCACGCGCGGCACCTACAGTCCAAGCGCGCAGGAGTACTGCAATCCTAGGCTAGAAATGGATAATGTGCTCAAGCCACCGCCAGAGGAGCGACTTATTTAGTTATCGAAACACCCATGCCTCAATATTAAACAGAAGATATTTTTAAATCCGCCCATATAACTACAATGCGCTAACATTGTTGTACTTAGAACTTCGTCTTTAGTTAGGTCTTAATAAGGTGCTCGCAAAGCAACAGCTAGGCTTCCACAGAGCAACTCTGCAGCAACCCCATCCACAATACACTTGGACTTGATGCCTTCGCTTTAGTTAGTTAATAATGCGGTTTTTTATTTATTGTAGCAAGTAGTTTGTATGGCAATCAATCACTTTATAGTCGTTATATAATTACACTTTAGAGTCAGTTTTCAGAATTAACGTGAATATATAGAAAAAGCTGCGAACAAAGTTGTGCTGCACAGAGAAAGGAAACTAGAAACGAGAACACTGCAAATGCAATTGAAAATTAAAATAGAAATAATAATAAAAATAGCAACAGAATTCGACACATTCCAAGCGGAAGCCTTTAAATACGATAATGTACAACTAATATTTTGTAAATAGATTTGTATGCCCTTTAAACTAAATTAGCTGAGCTAAAACAAAAACAAAAAATACTATATGCCTATGCATATACACACATATATATGTTAATATATATATATATATATATATATATATATATATATATATATATATATATATATATATA
>SCDZ01000842.1:0-26149 GCA_004143845.1 Drosophila lacertosa | reverse complement strand
CACAAAAAATTTGGTGACTGTACCAGGCAAAACAAACGAGATAATTGAAATCACATTTCGCTATTCTGATGACGCAAAATAAGCGCAAGCTTTTCGGCGGAACGGTAAACAAAATGCAATAAAAATGTAACGGTTCTTCTCTCAAAGTTGATGTTGTTGTAAGAGAGAGTATGCAGGATGATAATGAAAACAAAAAAAAATTACGAAAATCTGTCCAGTTGGACAATAGTAATAGTGAAAAAATAAATGAATGAAAAGGGGGCGCTATCCTGACGCGCAGTGTATGTATATTAATGATATCCCACGCTTGACCGTCTACGTATTGTTGTATGCTCACATAGCGAGTATATACTGTGCTCAGCACTGCTGACCAACTACAGCACAAGCGCACATTAAACATAGCTGTTAATGCAATTAAAATGTAACATGTAATTAAAGCAAAAGTGATTTCATTGCCAAACAAATCAATTAATCTTAATAAAACAAAGTGGAAAGCTATATTTTAGCTGATCCTAAATTTGACAAAGAAAGATGGATATGATTGTAGGAACAGACCTTTACACACATATCTTGCAAAACGGTATTGTCAAGATTGACGGTTTACCGAATTCGAATGGATTATATCCGGATGTACCAAATTAAAAGGAAAGGAAACAACAGTAGCCACAGCTATTGAAATCAATGATTTAGACCAGTTTTCGAAAGTAGAATATAAGAGAATATTGAGACATAGTTTTGCCGAATAAATTTTAGCAGCCTGACCAAAAAAAGAATTAATGGGAGGTATGCAGTGAACATCCCATTCAATAAAGGAATTCCAAACCTCAAGCAATGAACCGATTTCTGAATTTGGAGAAAAAATTACAGAATTAACATTGAGGGGAAAGCAATTGATCCAACTAAGCAGTGATAGGAACTACTAGCCTCACAGCCAAATAACGAGTATCTTCTGATGTTTCGGCAAAGACAACAAACAATTTTAGCTTAAATGACATTATATGGGTAGAATGGGAGAAATAATTAAGAAATAACTTCTATATGGACGACATTATGCCAGGAACGGATACTATAGAAAATACTAAAGAAAAACTATAACAGTTATTAGCAGAGTTAGCCAAAGTGGAACTTAATTTAAGGAAGTAGATATCAAAGCAGCCAGAAATTATGGAAACTGTAGAAAATACAGGAGATAATGTATTGGCTATAGAAGAAAACGTGACTGTCAAAACAATAGGACGTCAACAAGTTAAGGATGAAATCAAAGTTAACGTAAATTGTGAGAGTTCCGAAAAATCAAGTTAAAGACATGTCTTATCTATTCTATCAAAAATTTATGGATGGCTTGCTCCAGTAACAATTATAGGGAAATTGTTTATGCAATGACTTCAACTGACTAGCAATTATCAGATGACGTTTGTAACGAATGGACATCATACAAAGAGAACCTTAAAGCGTTAGAAGGGACTAGAATACCAAGTCAGTCTAGTGTTTCAGCTCAGCTTCATGGGCTTGCGGACGCATCTGAAAAAGCATATGCAGCAGTGTAGTTAGGATAATAGCTAGCAAAAGCAAAGTAAATCCAATATAAAATAGAAGGACTATTTGCAAACTTCAGCTGTGTGTAGGCCATCTCTAATCTAAATTGAAAGAAAAGATAAAAGAGTCTTTAGCTATTGAAGCAGAAACTTATGCTTGGAGCGATTCAACAATAACTTTGGCCTGGGTTAGAAATGGAGCTAACAATGACAAATTCGTCAGAAGAGAACTGACGATATAAGAGAAATAACAGATTGAATGAAGTCATGTTAGGTCGGAAGATAATCCAGCAGATATAAGCTCTAGAGGAATTTGTTCAGAGAAATTAAAAGAATGCGAAATTTAGTGAAGAGCCAAAGAAAAAACAAACTAATGATAGTATCGTATTAAATACAATATTCACGATGTTAAACATACAATTATTTTAATCAAGTGTCATGCAACTTGATTAATAATTAAAAAAGCACACAAAGAATCTGTATATGGAGGTATTAACCTAACGAGAAATTATATTCAACGGAAATTTTGGATATTCGGGTTAAGGAATTCATTAAACAAATATTTGCGGGAACTGCAGAGCAAATAAAAGGAAATCTTCCAAAGCATAGAGTAACAATGTCTTATCCATTGATTACGCAGGTCCTTATCATATTAGATGCTATAAAATTCGTGGGCAAAAACACAATATTTGTATTTGTCAGATGCCTTTTTGGCAGCGTTGAGAAAATATCAAGCTGGGAGAGGAAAATGTGCTATGATATATTACGACAACGGAACCAACTTTGTGGGTGGAGCTAAAAACTAGTTGAAAATTTTTTTAAAGTAATAAAAGATACTCGGAAAATTGCTCCCATAATCGAAATTGGCAATTTATACCCCCGGCAGGACCTCACTTCGCGGGTATTTGGGAAGATGGGGTAAAATCAGTAAAATACTATTTTAAACGAGTAATTGGAGACAGCAACTTGACATATGAGGAAATGTCAACACTGTTATGCCAGGTAGAGGCGGTATTAAATTCCAGACCTCTATATATGTACATCTGGTGATGGTATTTAAATAAATGACGTGCTCACACCAGGTAATTTTTTTGATTGGTAGACCAACAATATGTGCAGTGGAATCGATACAAGACGAAAGAATTGGAAATCTGGAAAAAAAAAAAGAAAAAAAAAAAAAAAAAAAAAAAAAAAAAAAAAAAAAAAATGAAAAACTGGTAAACAAAATATACAAAAAGGACAGATAGTTCTAGTAAAAGGGAGAACTGTCACCCAACCAGATGGCCATTGGGAAATATTGAAAAAGTTCACATAAGTAGGGACGTCAAAGTAAGAGTCGTAGACATAAATGTGCAGGAATGCTCAATCAAAAGGCCAATTCAAAAAATATGCCCTTTGGTGGGGATTCAGGAAACTCAAGTGGAGCAAAGTAGAAATAGGAGAATATCGAGAATTACAAAACCAGGTCTTATAATGAGTATGATAATGTTAATGCTCTTTTGTCAGATGTCAAATGCATCCCCAAAAACAAAAACAAAATGTCTTGGGATCTAATTATATATTGCGATATGGAAAGCTACTTTGATATGTGAAAAAAGGCTAGCGAAATAATTCTAAAAATGGGAATTTTATGTACAAAACTTCAAATTTCTGAAGATCAATGGAACTTAATTGTGAACAACTCACAAAAACAAATTGATGAGCTTAAAGAAAACAATAAACCTTTTATGGCGGAGAAGTCACGACGAAAACGTTTGGTATAATGAATGCATATGAGAAAGAAATTATGGAAGACAAGATGAGAGATTTATTAGAAAATCAGCATAACTTTGACAAGTTACAACAAAAGCAAACATCAATAGTACATTCAACCATGAACATATCAAAAATAACTTCTAAAGACAATCATAAACTTCAGACAAATGAATGAAAGATTGAAAATATGACCCAGCCTCTTAAGGCAAACTAAAAAGGCAACTTAAAAAGATTCAATCAACTTCTTCATGATAACGAAGCAACTCATTTCCTTGCTGGACGAGTGTAAGAAAACTCAAACAGCAGTTATAAGTTTACTAATTGAAATCAATCATGGTAGAGTAAAGCCAAACATTTTAAAACCTACTCAGTTAAAGGCAGAAATTTGAAAAATAAAAGAAAATTTATCTGAAGCATTAGTTCTTCCAGGGAAAAGAAGAGGCACGGAGGTAAAAGAAATTTTTACGCTATTAACAGCGTGAGGAATATTCATTGACAAAATGCTTGTCATAAATACAAAGGCTTCGTTGTTCGGTGGATGTCTACCACAACTATCTATCACAACTATACAGAGTAATTTCAATCCCAGTTCAAAACAACGATCAAACCATTTTGGTGTAAACAAATGTAGCGTACTTAGTATATAATTTCGAAATATCACTTAATGACTGAGTCTACATTAACCAAATGTTGAAAATGGCAAACTAATAAGCGATTTTGCGAAGGAATAGTGTAGTGCTAACAATCATACATTAAGAAATCACTCCTTTTATGCAAAGAAGGCTAGCAAATTATAATTCTAGAACCATAGCAGATACCGGAAAATTTTGGGTCGAATTAAAAGGAAATATAGCTGGCTTTTTAAAGTACCACTAACGCTAGAATTCATCGTAAGTGTGCGGTGTCCCCCGAGTGAAGTTGTGCGCATGTTGTGAGGGGAAATTCTCTGCAGAATCTTGTTGTAAGGGCAGCGCTGCAGTTTCCAATCGGCACAAGCTAATTACCTTAGTCAGCTATATTGTTGTTTTCGAGTTCAGAAATTACAATCCTATTTCTTCAAAGCAAGGATTCATATAAAAGGTCTGTATGTTTACTGCGTTTATTGGTACATTTATTTGTTCTCGGGTCTTGGTGTTAATCGTTATTTTAATGTAATTACCTCAAATTATTCTTATGGCCCACCCACCCTATAATTAAGACTGTGGTCCCCAAGTCTACTTTAACTTTTTCTTCAGTGAACAAAGTTTTAAGTTTAGTTCCTAATCTCTTGTTTGATTTTACAAGGACTTTGTCTCCTACCTGAGAAGTTATGTTTGGTTTTGTCTTATTTTATCTTTGTATCCGGATGCTCTGTGCATTTAAGACTTTATTTCTAATTTCTGCGTTAAGCTCTGTGGTCGATGTATGAATTATGTCAATAGGTCGTTTACCTGTAACTGAGTGTATGGTTCTGTTGTATTCTATAGATGCGTGGAGTATTAATTCTACTGTATCTTCAATGTTTTAATCGATCTTCAGACACAGTGCGATCTCCGTTTGTCCGTTTGAAGTACTATCTTTAGTCTAAATAAGTGAGAAAATATCTTTTGTCTGCTGAAAATGTGACAATATGCAATATTTTACCTGTGAATGAAAGAATGGGCGTTTCTCCAAGAATTTCTGGGGGTGACGATCATGTGGGCACTATTGTGTTCTGAGACAGTAATTTGTTATTGTCCTTTTTTGTCCAAAATGTCGGTTACCATGCGATCCGTGTAGCGTAATGTGGTTGTCTGAAATGTCTCCGTTAATTTGTGATGAATCTGTGCCAGTATTGGTAGTTGCATAAAATTATACTCTCTAAATAACTGTTTCTCTATCTGAGAAATATAAGATTTTTTTAGCAAACATTAAAATCGTTCTGGCTGAGTACCGATTTATTCTATTATTATCTGGTTCCGAAAGCAGTGGACCGGTTTGTCTGTCGGCAAAAGTCAGAGGCTAGTGATCAATGAAAATATTTAAATTTTTACGCCGTACAGCTGGTTTCTGAGGTTCTTTAGGGCCCTTACTATGGCAAAAAGCTCCCTTTCGTTTGTTGTGAAATTTAACTCCCTATCTTTTAGAGTTACAGGTTTTCCGTCCTGTGATAAGACTGCTCCTAAACCAAAGGAGGAAGCATCCGTTGTCAAATCAATGTAATGCGGATATAATAACATCAAATTTTTATACTCAAGAATCTTTTAACATTTCTCGAATGCCTGGCACTGGTTTTCGTCATTTTTCGTTTTTTTTTTATTGCCCAGCGCTTACTTTGCCATTTTCGCCTTTAAGCATGTAACTTATTGGTTTTGCTATTGACCCAAAGTCCATTATAAAATACCTATAGTAGCTTGCTAACCCAAGGAGTGACCCGACATAAAATAGTGTAGTTGGTTGCTCATAGTTACGGATTGTATCTACTTTCTTAGGACATGCTCTTATGCTTTCGAGGCCTTTTTTTCCCTGTCACTTTCGGCGAGTAGTATCTGGTGAAAACCGGACTTCTAAAGTAAGTCTAAAGTAAAGTACTCCGCCTTGACAAAATTTGCCAGAAAGAAAGCTACTTTAGGGATAGGGTATTTGTCCCCTATTGTTTTTAAATTAAGTTTTCTGAAATCTATTACTTAACGTTTTACGTATCTCCATGTTCATCAGTCCCATTTTTATCTGCAACCCAAACGGGGTTGAAGGGGTTAAAGGGTGGCCGGGATGGTCGGATTATACCATCTCTTAATTTGGCTTCTGTTTCTGCATTTACAAACTTGGAGACGCCTATCGGGTATGGATACAATTTTGAATATATTGGGTCTTCGATCTGTGTCCGGATAGTACCAATGATATAAGTGTTGCATTATTATTAATTATTAATCCCTTATGGTACTTCTAAATCCTCAACCTTTGTAAAATTCACGTACGAACATTTATAAAATTGGATTACCTCAGAACCACTGTTAGTTATAAGATTATTAAGTAGAGTACAACGTCGGTTTGCTTAAGTAGGTCAAGTCCAATTATTCCATCAAACGTCGTAATGTTTGGATTTTTGGAGGTGCATCAAGCAATTTTTGTTTATAGTGTTTTAAACATGGATTGACTTTACATGAAATTTTTTATGTAAAGAAATAATATTTTTTAATTCTTTTCAAGGTTTAATATAGTTCTTGAAAGCCCCTGTGTCTATCAAAAGTTTTATTTTTCTCCCTGCGATTTACCTTTCTACGAATGGTACCAGGGAGCTATGCCTACAATATTGACTTGATCGCATTCCGTGAGTTCGGCGTATATATCTTATAGTTCCTCCTCAGCTACCGTTGGGTATTCATAATCCTCTTGGTTGGGTGGGGCATTGTCTGGGTCTAAATGGTTGATTATCTGATGCTTTGGTCCTGTATACCCTGCACTACTATTGATTGGCCTTTTATTCGGTTTTCCCTAACTGTTGTAAGCGTGGGTTTAAGTGCTTTGTTGTTGCGCTTGCCACTGGTTGTTCTGGAATTGTCCATGACACGGACCACTTCGTTAGTGTTGTGTGGGCTGTCTAAAACGTAATGAGTTGTCGACGTCCAATGGCTGGACTTGATATTGTTTAGGTAGTTGATATTGAAATGTGGATTTTTGCATGCTTGGTTAAATCTAGTATTATGCTTTTTTCCTTACCTTGCTGTCTTTGTTCGGATTCTTGAAGTTTTTCCTAGATGCTTCGGGCAAAATTACTTACGAACATATATTGCTCGTGCGTAGCCTTGAATTCTGGGCTAGCGCTGAAGCAGAAGGAAGATCAGATGGTCTTGCGAAAAAAATAACATAGCTTAACGACTTTCTAGTTCCTGAAATAAATATACGTACCGCATCTGCTCTGTATTTATCGTTTATTTTCTGTCTTATTTTTGCCTTCGAAGTCCAGCAGGGACTTCATAATATCTAAAGTCTCGTTGCAAACAACAGTTGCTCTGATTTCGGCTTCACTATATGTCTCTACCTCAGGTATAGTTGCACTTCCTAAGCGTCTGTTAAATTCTTGAAGCTTTTGATTGAAACTTTTTTCTTGAACGGCGAGTGCGCTTGAGACTGCGCCTTCTATAACAGCTTTCAGTTGCTCGTTGGTCATTGCCATATTGGAATAGCTTTGGGTTTCTGAATAGTCTGTGCTTTAACGTTTTTTGAATTTACTTAGTAAATCTTCTCAACCACTACCGCTCATATGTCTCTCTCGCCAAAACATACAATTCTAATATTAATTATTATTTTTATTTTTTTATAATTATTCAAAACATTTCGTTTGAAACGATTCGCAAAGAAATAATTAAATAAAGAAAATATCAATGGACACTCTACTTACATGCTCCAGTTTTATTTTAGCAAGTTAAATTTTATGTTGCTGCCGCCGGGTAATCCTCTTCTTGTTGGATATCCGGGGGTTGTAGGTTTTCGTTGTTTTTTTTTTTTTGTATCGAAGGTCTGTCGATTACCTGTTTCTTATCGTTTCTGAAGAAGAAAACTGATCCTAACTACTCTTGCGTTTACAAAACCTCGTTTAAGAGCTTTAAGAGCTTTTACACAGTTTGAGAGATTTTGGACACCTGCACTTTGTGTTAGAAAAAACATTGATTTATGACTCTGGCCCAGTTGCTCAATTATCAGTGGTATCATTTCACAGTTACTTATGGTTCGGGAGTCATTGTTTTTGACTTCTTATTAGTACAGCTTACAGCGTGTGAGCGATGCTTGTATGAGTGGTTTTATCTCTGTTACTGTTGTTGATGTCGATGCTGACCTTGCACTATTATCATGCCGGTTATGCGTGATCGATTTCGCAAACTGCTTTGTTGCTAGGCGATCGGGTTAAATTATATATGATAATAATAATTAAAATTGGTAATTATTTAATTTATTTTTCGGCCACCTTAGCGAGCCCTTTGCATAATATTCAAGATCACTTAAAAACCATCACACATGATTAGCTAGGCTTGGTAGCAGCAAAAAATAAACATCCCAACAATAAGAGGGATACAATTAAGACGGAAAATATGTGTGCATGTTGATAACGGAAAGTACCTGCGAGTACCCGTTTTCTAGGATAAGGTAGGATACGATAGGAAATAGCACCAACAGAAGGTACCTGCGTGTACCCATTTTGTTATATAAAATAGGATTCTAAGCAATAAAGATCAGTTTGAAATTAGAGGTTGTCATCCAAATCACTTAACATCCGTGATAAAAATCCAGTTTGCGTTATGTTCCGCTTGGAATAGGTGGTCTAGCTGCTCTTGCCCAGGCAGCAGTGATATCATGGTCATGACCCTGGTATATACTTAGTTCGAGATCTATTTAATTAAGCGTTAATCTTGTTTACAATATATTTAGTTGGCAAAGTGGTATTCCCAGCGGAAAGGTCCAGCGGAAGTTTCCGATTGAGTCTCTTCGTTGTTGTGCTGTTGTCTAGGAGGCTAATGGCGAGGTTGTTGGGGTGCTCGTCCAGCCTTTATTGATACCTGTGGCTGAACCTTCTTATCTCATCCTTGACCCAGGGTATCTTGAGTACTCTGATGATGTTTTTGTGGTACATGTGAGATTTTAAAATAATAAAGTTTGGATGAGTCGTTGGTTGCTTTGGAAGGCTATTCCCTATAGTTGAATGCCGTTAGTCCAATGACCACTTTGTATTTAATTATATTGGAGCGAATGCCTAGCCTGGCCAATAAGCCTGTAGTATGTTTTTAGCTTCGCCTCTGCCTGCTTTCTTTTTTTCGCAGGTGGGCCCTCCAGGTAAGTCTTCTGTCCAAGGTCATGCCCAAGTATTTTGGGTTATTCACCTGCGGAATTACTGATCCATCAATGTCTAGTGTGGACAATTACCAGGTCCCAGGGACAAGGTGGTGGCCGTGGACTTGTCGGTGTTTAAAGAGATGTTCCACCTATTATGCCAGTCATTTACCACGTCTAGTTGACTCTGGACGATTCAGAGGCTTCTTTGGGTGTCTCGGCAGTGGCTAGGAATGTTGTGTCATCGGCGAATGTGGTTATCTGGAGATGAGGACTTTCAATGACTCAAAAGTCAGGAGGCGAGATTGGCTTCAGGTTTGCCAGGCTTAGGTATCTCGACTACCTGGGCTTGTTTCCATTTTGCTGGAAAGTGTCCCATCTACATGCACTTGTTAGACAGCTTCCTGATGAACTGTACGGACTCTGGAGGGAGTAGATTTAATGCAATTGGATTGATACTATACTACATCGCTTGGCGCTTTGCCGTTCTTGAGCTCCACTTCGCAGTTCACGATCTCTTTCTCCAGGGCTGAGGGATTGACCTTTGGTTAATTTTGTTGATTGCTTGTTCTGTTGCGGGTGAGCATTTTATGTGGGGCGTGAACAGAGAAAGGCGGACCTAAAACAGATCCTCAGAAAGTAAAGGACATACTGGAATATCCTGTACCCAAAAATTTGTTTGCGCTCAGATCCTTCTTGGGTTTAGCCGGTTATTATAGGTATATTATTAAAGACATTGCAGCGTTCGCGAGGCCCCTTACAAACATACTCATGGAAAGTAAGGGCAAGCATATGTCGAGAAAAATTCCGGTTGGCTTCAGTGAGACAGAAACCGACGCTTTCGAAATGCTAAGAAACATTCTAGCTAGTACGCAGATTTCAAGAAGCCGTTCGACTTACCGACGCACTCTTTATATAATAAATTTGGGCATTAGGGAAATTACAGCGGTATTTATATGGGACACGGGACACAAATATTAATACTGACCACCAGCCTTTACATGATCAGATAGAAATCCTAATGCAAATAATTAAATGTGGAAAGCATTTATCGACGAGCTCAATGCCAAAAGTTTCTATAAGCCCGGTAAAGAAAGCCATGTGGCGGATGAGCTCTAGCGCCTAAATGTTAATGGTCTACAAACTGAAATAGAATCACCTGTAGCCACCATACACAGTGAGCTATCACTGACCTACACTACATCAAAAACCAAATAATTTTGGAAGAAATGCAATGAGGAAGTGAGCATATAGTATGCTGTACAGCCAAATCTTGTGAATGCGATTCCTTGCAATCTACACACCATGGCACAAATACAACCAGAAATTGTAAAAACTTTCCGGCCTACCAGATTTTGGTATTGCAAAAATTTGTTAGCTGAAGTGACCGATAAAAATAAACAGTCGGAAATAGTCTTTGCAGAACACGGTTGAGCTCACAGAGCCGCGCAAGAAAACGTAAAGCAGCTTGTATGCGACTACTACTTTCCAAAAATGTCGAAACTAGTCACGGAGGTAAAAGCAAATTGCAAAGTTTGCACCACTGCCAAATATGACAGACATCCAAAGAAGCAAAAGCTCGGCATAATCCCCGTCACATGCTCGTAAGATGCTCTATATCGATATTTTTTTTTTTAATGACAAGAAGCAGTTTTTAACATGCATTGATAAATTTTCTAAATTCTAATATATAGGAAAATAGCAGGCACTAAAATCCCATTAATTCAGCTAGTAAATGTGCTCCCATATACCAAGATAATATACAGTGACAACGATGCGGCATTTAACTCGGAAAGTATTACGTCTCTACTAAAAAACCAGTTTGAGATTGACATAGTCAACGCGCCCCCGTTGCATATGTAGTTCGTCTAATGGGCAAGTGGAACGTTTCCAAAACACATTGCTGGAAATCGCGAGGTGCCTCAAGTTAGAGAGCGAATTTCAGGACACAGTTGAGCGAATCATGCAAGAGACCGTTGAGTACAATCGAACAATCCACTCGGTTACGGGAAAAGGTCTATAGAAAGCCTAAAAAGCCTATAGCTACAAGAGTAAGATAGCTATCGCATCTAGAAAGAAACACCCCTTCACCACAAAATGGGTTTGAGAAATAATAAAAGATTGGGCAACACGCTAACCTCGTTATATTCTGAAGAGACCATTCAAGCCAACCCAGAACCGTCTGACCTTATTAAAGGGAGGGCGGTCAACCTAAGGTAGTTGCAACACTTTTCTTTTTTTTCCAAAACTTATAATATTAGAAATTACGATCAGCATATAGGTAAAGAATAAAAAAAACTTTTAGGATTTGTTTACTTGTGTCTTACAGGCTTGTGGGCACACTCTCTACTTTGCTTGCCATCGCAGACGCTCGTATCACCGACTATTCTCATTCGAATTACATACCCGTCATAAACGGAGAAGTAATGGTATGGGAACAACGTGGCTACCTAAGACACTCGAGTAATCCAACCGAGTTTGCCGTAATAATGGACGAGACAGATATATTGACCGACCTATTCCCACCCTCTCACATGCGATTTTTAAAGAATCAGAATGTCCGAGTCTCAGCTAATCGAGTCGACTTACAGACAGGTGGTGATTATCACCAAAGCACAGAAACAGATAAATGAAATGACACTATAAATAGATTAATAAAGGAAAGGAGAAATGATTTATCTAATACAACTCATCTGTACGAGTCGTTGCTGGCCAGAAACAGAATGTTAATCACAGAAATTCAGAACTTGATGTTGCCGTAGCGGAGGGCGCCGAGGAAATCACGGCTGTTACAAAATGCACATCCTCCAGCTACGCAGCATTTTACAACAAGCTACACTTGCGCCATTGTAAAACCCAAGCTAGTATCCTCAGACCGGTCACATTGGTGGACGAAGGCACGGTGATCATTAACGATCAACCAGCTGAAATGAGCACAGACGACGGACCAAAAATATCAGTCCAAGACACAAGCCTCGTCACGTTTCACATAGCCGCATAGCAATCATAAACGACACCAGATACATAATCCACAAGCCGGCTATAAGCAAAATGCATGGCGTGGCAGTGTCCCAATTGATGAACGTTATTGGTACAGTTGTTTGACTGCCGCGTGAACGAGCACAACCTTCGTGTCGTACAAGATGTTAGAGACCAAGCCGCTGCCGAATGGTCGCCTAAACTCTGGTTCGCAGCCGAAGTAGGGGTCAGCCTGAACTTCAGTGGTTCCATTCTTCTCTGCCTTAACCTGAGCAGAAAGCGAGCGTCGAGAGAGATACAAGAGGTCGTGGCCACCTACGTCATGCCCTGGGACGGTTCATCTTAAGGGGAAAATAGTTACCGCGCAACCCTCGCTTTCCAGTTCATAGCTTACGAGCTTAGCGCTAACACAGCAAATAAGTAAAGTCAGTGTCCGGTCTACGACAGTCAGCAGCGGTAAAATGATACTTGTCATGTGTCGCAAGAACAGCGTTATGACTGATAAAGAGCCGGATTGCCGACTGCAACTTTGTAGTTGTGGACTTTTGTTTTATTTTAGTTAAGCATGAATATGGTATGGTTTGTACGGTAAATTTAGTTTACTTTTGACTTCAATAAAGAGTACTTGGTCCTGTTCGTGTAAATAAACTTGGTCATGACACTGCGCTCCCACATACCAGATAGGAAAGTGGACGCTTCAACACAATGATGATCCGAAACATACCAGAAAGCGCGTCAATGCCTGGATTGCCTCTGAGAAGACCGACGTAATGCCAAGGCTAGCGCTGTCTCCGGATTTAAGTCTGATCGAAAATTTGTAGGAAGATGTTACAGGAAAAGTAGACCTGACCAATCCTTCAAAAAAAGTCCATTTTTGACAAGCTGTTGCCAGATCCTCATAAATTTCATGCCGTTCCGGTGCCAGGCTGTTTTGAATAACAAAGGAATATTTTTTTAAGTCAATATTAAGCACTTATAAATATGTTAAATATATAAAATGAAGTTTCGTTTAAGTTCCTTTGCTTATTTTTTTTAATTTTAAATAAACACAGCCATTTCCATGAGCGTATTTTCGTAAAAACATGAAAAACATGAAAAACATGAAGAAGAATGTCCAAATGTACAAGGGTTCATAATGGTTACATTATAGCCTTTCTAAAAAGAAATCGTTTTTTATATCGGAGGAAGTGTCTCAATATCAGCTTTGAAAGTGGTGAGGTGCGACTCTGCTATTTTCATGAGCACAGCTGTATGTCATATTTGTTATTAGAAATGCTCCAATATTATTTGGCCGAAGTATAGGTTCCAAATTATGAATAAATGCTTTAGCGTGCCTATTGTCGGACCAACACCCTTCACACAACCATTAGGAATTACTGTGCTTCTCTTACCACGTCTTTAAGATATTTAGTTGCTCTAAATGGATTGTATTCCTAGTTACATGGTTTAGATTTCTAAGGTTAACAAATTAGGAGATCAAGTGCATACAAACTTTTATTAGCATGGTGTAGGCTTTCTTGTCGTCGTTGACGAAAATTTTTTTTCTATTTGTGGCCAGGTTTTAGAGGAAAGAAAAAGATAAGTTCATTGTTGATGCCTTATTGCACGCTAAGTATATTCATGGCTCTATGACTTTATCAATCTATCTTGTAAAAAGGTGTACAGCAGATTCTATCTCAGCTCCTGATTTAAACGATATATAATATATGCAATTTCATATGTTCGTAAACAATTGTGTTATCGCATCCTTTTGCAATTGTTCATCAGGAGCCCCAGAAAGGATGTTTGGCGTTGAAGACACCACCCACAAGAATCTATGTTGCGAGTGTTTAAAAAAAATGCAGGGTTAGCAGGGGAGGTAAATTGCTGTCATTGTTACATCTGAAAGCATACATTTTATTTCAATGTTGGGAGCTTACATTATTATTTATCTTGACGCTGTCCACAATTTTAAGATTTAGAAAAAATTTTCATCAGGTCTGTCAGCTTCAAGTATTTGATAATCACTGCATTTTTATGTACGGGCTGATTTATTGGGTAGAGAAAAGCTCAAGGACATTTTAATAGTTTTGTGTGTTCCTAATATTTTTGTGAACAGTTGCTGACTTTTTCGACATCACTCCCTGAAAAATTCTACATTCTTAATAGCTAGCAACACGATCTTCAAAGCAGTTGGCTCATTATTTTGGTAGTGTTATGTCTTAAAGAACATTTTGATTTTGTGACCCTTTGATTCTACTTCAGTTAAAAAGTTTGCAGTATACATGACTTTTTTTCTAAAGTTCTTGCCAGAAAATGACTTGTGTTATTAACGTCAAACATAAATAAATGTTGCGTTATGGAAGGATTGCCTGGGTTGCTTTCAATTATCATTTAACTGTTTCGTTTCATCATCTTTTAACTCTTTGCTAATGCGAATCCGTTAGATTTTCGCTATTGTCACTTATGTTGATATCAACTAAGCTTCAACTATTTGTTGATGCTTATTACCAGTCCTAACCTAAAAAGCAGGACCACAATTAATGAATTTGTTATATTTGACGATTATATTCAACTTTTAATTCGGCACGCAAACTTAGTTTAGGTTGTTATTTAATTTGGACTCAAATGTAAAAAGTGTATTAAATGTTGTTAATGAAGAAATATGTAAAGGTGACATAAATTGTATAATCAAGAAAATAATGAACATCCAAAACCAAACAAGGAATGTAAGCGAAAACAGCGCTCACAATTCTTTATATTAACTTAACACTGAAGACGCGTTAACTTTTTGGGCGGCAAAGACAACAATACAAACAAAGTGTTAAGGCTGCAGACCAAGTTGAGAAAGATCTTAATAAGCCTCAAAGATGCAAGCATGTCAGTAACACACGAAAAATCTTATTTTATAAGGAGTAGCGTTGAGTTCCTTAGTTTTGTCATACGTGAGAAAAAAAATGAAATCAGATCTTTTAGCCAACTTATTTAATTTCTAAAACTAATCTCTTTTGCAAGTGAAGTTGTCCATAGAACTTATTCACAGAACCTTGTAGCTAACTAAACTCGATCTAAACGTCGTGGCGCTGCAGAGACTATTGGCATAGAGTTGTTCTGGGCGCAGGGTATACATATATATAGGACTCGTGCATTGACCAGTACCTGCCACAACTTTCATGACTTTCCCGACAGACCATATCTATATTTCAGCAACTTCGCATGGGTCGTCTTCAACTCTAGACCTTTTCCTTACAAATTGTCCCCAACACATTTCAAGTGCACGAGTATTAAATAATTTAAGTTCTGATCACCTTCCAGTAAAAATAACGCTGGCTTATTCCCTGATAGAAGTAGAATCATACTACAATGACAATAAAAGAGCAAATTGGACGAAATATGCACGTCTCATTAATTAACTACTTTCAACTATTGACCCCAGCTTAATATGTGAAAATATCAATGTAACATTCTTAATAATCTCATTTCGTTAGACAAATTCTCGAGTATACCAGTATTCCATTCTTTTACCCTTTAACAGTTCATCCCCTTGCTAAAATTAAAAAAATATAATACAGAACACCTTATCATTGCCTACTCACAGGAATGGTGATGTTGGATATTAGAGCTGACTTTGATTCGGCATGGTGTGATGATTTTATCCACAAAATGTGGGTTCTTGGTCTGCTAATTGGCAGAATATTATAGTATAGTAAACAGTCCAGCAAAGTGTCCACAAGGATCCTGCCAGTCACCCATGCTATACAACATATTTACAGTCATATTTACGACAATATCCACTTGCGCTTCGTCGGTCTTCTACTATTCTTTGCTCAGGGAGAACATCGTCTGACATTATAAGCAAGCTGCAAGCAGCTTTTGACTACCTTAACAAAAAATAATTGTCAATAGGGTAAAAGCACAGGCACTATATTTCACTCAAAAACGAAAGGATATCTATGTCCCCTGTGGGAATATTAGACTTGGAAATGCAGATGTCCAATGGCAAATTAAATTAAAGTACGTAAGATAGATAAAAAAATTAAATTTGGACCCAAATTAATAATAAGATCGCGCAAGTATGGGGTTATGTAGCCAAATGCCACCTAATTAAACTACATATCTCCCAAAATAAAGCCCGTAAAATGATTTCTAATCTACCATGGTACTTTGTTACGATCAAGCTACACAACACATAACATAGAACATGTCGCAGTATCACGTCTCATGAGTTAAAGGCGACGATCTGTCGAGTTATAAGAGGTGTTGGCAATTTACCTCTTTTTTTCCTTAAAGTTGGCGATACGTTGAGGGCTTTTGCCGATGCCCGTCTAGAAAATATTTTAAACATTTGAACATTTGCGATATTTGCGTAAATGATAATTAAAGCGAGTGTAGTTGCAGTCATTAATTAATCGGTTTTTGGGTGTTTATGTCTTAATACATTTTGTTCTGAGTTTTAAAAATGTATTGATTCGGTTTTTCCATAAACTATCCTATCTACTTCCGCAAAGGATATTTAATCAAATTTTAAAATAAATTTAAAAAATAGTCCAGAAAAGGTCTGTCCCCTCGCCCCTTTAGCTAATTAAGTGTTATGTTGTCAAGTATTAATTATAATCAAAAAGGTCAAACATTTATGCAAATACTTTCTGTAACTAAATATACAATTTCGAACATAAGTGTCGTACCATCGGAACCATTTTGACGCTTGCCTTTTTTTAACCTTACATCTTCTTTGTCTCTCCAATTTGAAATTTCGAACTGAACAACACAAAAAAGAGAGGAGACACACATAGCGGGAGTGCTACGACAATTTTAATAAGCACAGTACCCCATGAAAACCGCAAAAACAGTGTATAATGATTTCAAGTTTCTTTACGGTAGGTGCAAATTCAAGGAATATTTACTTGCTTGGTGTGTGCGCAAGAGGAATGAAATGTTTGAACGAGCGCTGGGTTTAGGATTATTTGTTGTGTTTACATTTACTACTGCAATAGCAATAGCAAAAACGACCGAGAGTGGAGTGAGCGCACAGCTACTTGAAATCGATCTGTAATTGTGTTATAGCCAGTACGAAAATAATAAATGTTTTATATTATTAATAAAATAATAATTTTGAATTACCAGAATACATTTTGTGAAGTTGAATAGGCCTTGTTGTACGTCTCGTATGTACGCGTTGCTACGGTAGCTGCTACAAAAAGTGCAACGAGATGTCACAATGCAGAACAATCAAATGCGTTACATTTGCTCGCGTTCGTTTCGCAGCTGCTACACAGGCCGGAGGCTTTTCGGTTGCTATTGAACTCGACTTAAATCAAATGCTATTAATACTACAGCCGAGACGATTTCTTTCATTTTGTTTCTTTTGTCTCTACTATTGATCTCTATAAAGTAAGAGCAATAGCCAAAGCATAACAGAAAAGCTACAAAAGAGTGTAGCATTTCAAACACGGCTTTTTTATTTTCTACTTAAACTGAACCGTCTACTTTTTAGTTGCATTTATTTCGGAAGCACTTGAGGTTGGTTGACGGAAATAATTTGAGATTCCTGATTACCTCCTTCGTACCATTCAAAAATTAAAAAACCTGTATGTTACCCATTTTATCTATAACAGATAAAAACAACATGAATTTGCCAACATCAATCAATACGACACTTTCACTTTTTAACAGTACGCACGTAGTTATTTTTTCCACATTTGCTTCATTTCTTTATTTCTAAAGGAACAAAACCATCTTTTATGAGAAATATTAATTTATTCCAGAAGGCTATTATATTAGTTCCCAAAATGTATGTACATTTGTTTATATGTTTAATATGTAGGAAGACTCCTAGTAGTGTTAGCACTTTTCTTTGTCCAAAAATTCACTTTTTCGTTTTCTATTTTTTATAATTTATTTGTAGTATAAATGATAAGGAAAGATACGTTAGGTTTATTTTTATAAGACAATGTTGACTTTTCGAATAGAAAAAAGTAACTCGGACATTTTATTGTCGTTCATTTGTGGATAGTGAAACCTGAAATTTTAACTTTTTAAAGTATATTGTGGTGAAACTATAAAAATAAATACTTATAGCGACTTGTAACAAAAGTGATTATTTTAGCCATTCCTTGATTTTTGTTGTTAAGAAATGTCGAAATGTTTAATTGAAGAGCGTAAAAGAATTTTGGCACTTCGTAATATGGGGTTGTTAATATTCAAAATTGCAGAAAATGTTAGCAGAAATAAATCCAGTGGTAAATATTAGCGAATCGCAAATACGGCTTAATATAACATTCGATATTTACGTGACGTTTGCAATGACGGAGCTACGGCTTAGGCATAAAACTGTCCTTAGTACAATTGATTGTACATAGTACAATCACAAATTGGGGATACTAAGTAAATAAAACTACTTTTAGTGATATAAAAAGCTACATATGTATTGCCCTAATGGCTACCGTTATCATTATGGCGCTATACGAAGCCCAAAATTCGCTACATCTCCTTTTAGAGTGGACAAATCTCAATCCGATTTTAAAACGATAGAAAATCTTTGGGACATCTTGTCTTAAAGGTTTTATGCTAAGATAAACCACTTTGAAAATCAAAAAAGGGTTAATTGAATCCATGATTAAAGAATCTGAAAAGTTGGACATGCCAAGAGACAAAAAAAGGAAGATGTTAAGCAATAGAGAATGTTTTATTTAGAATATATTTATGGTTTAAAATAGTGTGTTTTGCTTTTTTTTTGTTTTAACATAAAAATAATGAATTTGTCCTCATTATTTAGTTTGAAAAAAAATTTAGATGAATTTTTTCGTATATATTTTAAAGTTTATTTCTTTAATTGAGTAAAGTCTATTGATAAATTTATTAAGCTCCTTATCATCTCTTAGCTACTTTTTACGACCACCTTTTTTTTAAATCTTTCTCCTACTTATATAATTGTTGGGTCGTCATTTTTAGGCTTGGGCGTTATAAATGGGCACTATTTCTCTCATTCGCTTGAAAGCAACAAAGTTAAAAATGGTTTTTGTGCTAATTCGTATGTTTCAATTGTATTAACAGCAGTAGCAAACAAATTTGAACTAAACTAATGGTAATCGAATATTCGCTCATTGAACACATTTGGTTGTTTGTCTGTATATTTTTGCGTTTACACATTTTTAAACGTTTTATTTCTAATAAAATGAAAAAATTGAATTTTTTATCTGTTACTTTTGAGTTAATGTCTACACGCGCGAATTATACCCTGATGCCACTACACAGTCTCCACCACATAATTCAAAATTATAAACATCTATAGTGTTGATAATAATGCTGCCCGGCATACAATCCGTTCGGTTGTGAAACCAAGCATGTCACATAATTCCCAGCACTTACTGTGGTCAGCACTTAAATATAAATATCAACATAGCAACCTCAAGAACGCATACCAACATTCAATTTTGACCCAACGTTCAATAAAACCGTTTCGATTAAAATCATGTCTGTTATATTTCATTATTCGGTACTGGGACATTTTACTCATATAACTCGCGCTGTTTATTAGATGCCATATTGAAAAATTTTAAGTTTTAATTTTTCTTGAATACCATTGAACGTTTGTGGTGCTGCCGTCTAATACACAGTTTGGCTCTCACCGCAAGCAGATCGATATTTCTTTTATTTTTTGGATACACTACGTGATGTTTACGTGTTTACTATTTATACACTATGGTTTAAAATATTTGCTTATGCCGCAGTGTTGTGTATAAATTAAAATTAGTAAGGTACCCATCCCTCTTCTTCAATTGTAGTTAATGTTTAAAAATTCAGACACTCACATAGTTATAACTTAAAAAGCTAACTGCCGAAGTGTCAACGCACGCATTTGTAACAGCAGAGTATTTTTATGTTTTTTTAACAGAGCACGGGTTTTGAATAAATCACATTTTCTGTAACAAAGGTCACTGATTAATAAAGTAAGCTGCTGTAGTTTATAATGGTTACCAGAAAACCGGTTAGGTCAAACTATTTTATATTTACGTTCAATCTTCAAACATGTGTCGTGGATAATAAACTGTTACCGTTTAAAAGTAAACTAATATCATTAAATACAATGTATGGTATATAATACTTAAAACTTTAATTTTAAGATAAATCGCTTAAACAGCATCAGCGGGACTTTGAAATTCCGATAGAGCATGGATTGGATTCTGAACTTTTTTCTGTGACCCTTTCCGAACTTTAGCGCGAACTTCTTCTGGCTTCTCAGGCCGCACTAGGGGCTTTTTCTCTGGAGCTTTCATTTTCCATACAACAATAGGAGACTACAAAAAAGAGGAGCGTATTAGTATTAAAAATATATTTCTGAGACAATGTTTGGCTCGGAATTTCTTAATAGCAAACACATTTATATTTTTGTGGTAGTTTGGGTATTATTAATTAACTACTGCAGTATTTTATAGATATTTGTGGCCCTAAGCAGACCAAACTGGAGAATTAAGAGTATCTTTATAGTAAATCTTATAAGCCAAACAAAAACGGGTATATAAATAAACTTACAGTGACAGTGCCTTGCCTTGTGTATTTTGTTGACGCTACATACGAATATTTTACTGTCAGTACTACAGCATTCATTAGATTTTTAGCTGCTTGAATCAAAGAAGTTGCGCTGTCCAGCTAAACATTATTTATCAAAGAAAATAATTTAATAATGTGTAAACTAAAAAATCCCACCTCTTACCCCTGAAACTATAAGTTCTCCGCTTATATTTTGCACATCTGCTTTGACTTTAGAAGTTATTTGGATTTGGTGACAGTAAAGAGCAATACGTTGCAAGTATGCCAATAAGTCTTTTTTAGTACTACTTTCCGGGCATTGTTCTGCTATTTCACGGGTAAGCTTATCAAGTTTAGTACCAGCTTCCGATATTTTTTTGGCGGCATTAATAACATCCATAGTAGTCTTCAAAGGGCCACGACCTCTAAAAATATTAAGAATTTATATAAGTAAAACTTTACACATGTGTTTTTACTCTGCTGTTAGCAAAATAATTCCATATAGCCGCGATAATTCTTGTCGTATCTTGTAAATGAACATTAGATTAAAGGCACAGTGCAAAATGCAAGGCTATATCTTCCTAATTGAGTATATAACATTAATTTATACTAATTAGTTTGCTTTACGAGAACATATTAGGCTAAAATCATAATAAAATAATAACTAAGGTATGCTAGAAAACCAAGTCAGCGGGATTTTAGATGCTACCTATATTTTTATTCTAAGACGCAATGAAATTAATGCAATTTACCAACAATTGATACTTATAAGGCATAACGTTAATCAATTTGGGTAAGTTAATTTCTTAAAAGCATTTATCAAATTTTTATCAAAAAGAATAATAAAATTCAACTAGAAATTGCGAATTTTAATATATTGAGTGTGTATAAAACTGCTAAAATATACTTTTTAAGATGAAATATACCTAGTGAAGTCCGTCATCTCCATCATTATCATACACATATGTTTGGCCAAGAAAATGATGTCGTTGCCAGTATCATCCCATTTTGCGACTTCTGAATCAAAGGTAAGTTTTTCTCGGCGAAAAAGTTCCACTTGTTGAGCTATTTTTTGCTTATCCTCTTCTGTCATTTTACGCATTGCTTCCTAATTATATAATTATTTAATTTGTTTAAATAATTTTTAAAATGTGTTATCGAACATTATCTTTCCTTCAGTGCTTACATACCCTAGCAGTACAAATGCCACTTATGTCTGGATACTCGTCAACAGTCTGGTCCCCAGTATGAGCGCTTGCTGAAATGAAAAATGTTAAATATTATGTTAAAACAAATAAAAGTCATATAGTCAAAGCAAGTTGACTGGAAAGCATTTAATAAAACTCTTACGAAAAATTAAAATTTTTTTTTATAAATTTGTCGAAATCTTTGTAAAAACTTTGTATGTTAATGATATTTATTTGTATATACCTCTTGGGAACTTCGTTAATGCTAACCAATATATGTACTTTATAAAGTCGGTCTCCGCCTATTTCCTCTAAACTATTAAACCAATATTTAAGATGTTCAGTGATAAAATAAAAAAGGGTTAGAATATATAAATAACCAAATAGAAACATTGCTGTAACTTTTTTTCTATGATTTTTGAATTGATGAAGTATGTTATCAAAACTGTGAAAATTCCTTACAAGCAGTATTTTTTTCAGAAATTTTTAGTTTTACTTTAAAACACTACGAAATAACTGTAATATATTTAGATTTGGACGAAAATTTGGTTTAACGATTTGATGTTTTTTAAATTAAGCAACGCACAAATTTTTTGATTACAATTCATGTCATGTTTACATTAAAATGTTTAAATGCATTTTAATATATCATTATATGTATTAAAAAGTGGTATATGCTAATATATAAAGCACAGGTAAATAAGTTAAAAGAAATTACATCGGCTACGTGTTTCCAATGTTAAGTCCTCGACTGGCTCAAACTCTGTGTCCGTATCTAGGTCCTCAGAGCTCTGAAATATAAATAAATAATACGTAATATTTTAAAATTTATAAGGGTTATTAAAACAAGTATTCAATACAACAACAATAAAAACCTGACCCGATAAAATAACTTATAAAAAGATAGCAAACAATTTTTTAAAAAGCTAGCTTACCACTAGTACTGTCAATTTATTTATTTATTTAATGAATGAAATTGACTTAAGGAGTGTCAACTCAAGTAACTAAAATGTTGACTGCATAAGATTATTTTCAAAAAGCCCAAGGAAAATATAAACATTTCCAATAACATAGCTGACAAGATGGAGGAATTTTATTTGCATGTCCGGGCAGCTATGTCCCTGATCACACAAAGTTTTGCCAATATAATAGAATAGAATAAAAGAATGGCATAATGTTATCTAACATTGAGAGACGAATTTAAATGCAAGTTTTGGAATCACTTTAAATTGATCGGACATAATTTTGCATTTCCTTAAATTTTTAATTAACTCTATAGTAAGGGTTTTTTGTTCCTCCATTGAGAAGATATCGGAACTAATTAATTTTTGTCTCCTTGTTTAAGGACGGTGCTTGAGCGATTTTCTAGCGGTTTTTGTTTTGGGGCGCCTTTTTTCCCTTATTATTATGAACTTTATTCTACTTGGACAGTCCGGAGACGTTGTTTTATGGGTGCATTGACATTATGATGAGTAAGCTATCTTAACAGTCAGCGAATTTGTGGTTTCCAGCGCAGTTAAGACAATATGTCTTTACTCAACAGTGACCCGAGCCGGGTCCAAACATGAGACAATTGTAGCATTGAGTATTAGACATACTTCTTCGCTTTTGGTAAGCAGATGGATGTGTTTACGAAGTAAACCACATCACTCTATGTGACAATAGAATTATTTGGCCTTTCCTCTCAGTATGTTTAACGTCCGTGCAGAGGCCCTTGTAGATGAGATGTGTTTTGACGTCCTCTGCTTTCAAATTCCTACTCAATATGTAGACAAGATCAATCGATGCACAGAAGTGGAAGAGTTTTTATGAGTTCTTAGATGGTATGTTTGACCTTTACTTGTTTCAGAATTATTTGATTTGTGTCTGTTTCCGAAGATATGTATCCGCTGTTGTTTCCGTAAAAGACATTACCCTATTACTGAGCTGATTAATACAACCGATTGGTCAATTTAACTCTTCTTATAAATCTTTGAATTTACTCTTAGATATGTGCATTCCGAAAAGCATCCCCTTTGACTTATTTTCTAAACCTCCATATGTTGAACTTTTAAAATATTAAATCGAAATGTTTTAATAAGTCTGCGTCTAGGTTTGACTTGTCGAAATATATCGAAATTCTCTTCTTTTCTTCATAAATTCTTTAAAATCTTCTTACTCTGCGGGGCCAGACAATATTTCAAGTTATCTTCTCAAAGAGTTTAGTTGTTCCCTTCATCGTTCATTGCTAAAGTGTTTTAAACGTTCATCCAAAAAGTTGTATTAAAATTGTTCTAAGTGAATGTTTATGACGTTTAGCAACATAGAACCTATTTTTTATTTTTCCATAGACAATTTTTCTTTGCAACGCATAAAGGCTGTAAGAGAACTTCTCCAAGGTTCTTAGCTAAGTTTCAAAAGACACATATCTATTATTGTAAACAATACTTAGGGAGTTCTATGTTGATCAAAGGAGTTTAATGACCCAATCACTATAAAACTTGTATACATACTGTCGGGTCACGCAGCCGCCTAATTAATTTTTTTATTTTTATACTTGGGTTTATTTATTGAATCTTCTCTTAATTATGAGACTAACAGTATGTTTACAAATCTTATAACTAACCAGTGACTAATTGTTCAATTGGACTGTAATGTGATTGCACGACCCTAAAGTCTATCGCTGGATTGGTAGGTCATTACGACGAAGACGGGATCGACTGCGCAACTTTCTTAAATTTCTCGCGAGATGATTGGGGTGCGAAGATAGCTTGCCAAAGTACTTTTCTTTCTGTTCAGCAATTACATCTCTGACTGTTTGAATTTTCAAGTCTCTTTGTATGTTGTCGTTTCGAGCATACGACGGTGCCCCGATGATGGTTCTCAAGGTCTTTGACTGGGTTCTCTGAATAATATCAATATTACTACTGCTAGCATTCCCCCATAACTGGGAGCCATATATAAGTTTTAGCACAGAATCGTAGAGCAGGACCTTGTTGTCTAGACTAAGAGGCGAGCCAGCGTTAATAAGCAAATGGAAACATGACTTTCAGTTTAAAATGTGTTCTCTTAGTTTCAATGTGCCTGCGCCATGTGAGTCTTCTGTCGAAGTGTACTCCGAGTTATGTCATTTCGTTTGCTTGCGGGAGTGCGGTGTTGTTTAATGTAAGTGTTGGGAAATGTTGCTTGTTCAGCGTAAACGTAACGTGCTTGCATTTTTGTTCGTGTACTTTTATTCGCCAATCAGATAGCCATTTTTCTAGGTCGAGCAGATGAAGAACTAGTTGCGCAGATGCTTGTATTGGGCATTTGAAGGGGCTGAGAATAGCTGTATCGCTGTGTGCTTATTGCGATGTCTGCTGTATAGAGTACGCATAATGTTAGAATAACGAGGGCATTGTGTGATATTTTCCTGGCATCGGTATCATTATGATTACTGACTTTTTCCATCTCGCTGGAAAGTGGACTAGTTTTGTGATGGCATTGAAAAGATGGGTGATAGTACATACGGCACAATATGGAAGCTCAATTATCATTTTAGGGGTAATGAGGTCGCAGTCCTGTGACTTTTCGGGTTCAGTTTTTTTTAATAACATTAAATGTATCGTTTGGGAGGAACTCGATTGGCTCATCTTATTGCTGGGACTTATTTGTTAGAGCCCGTAATATAAACAAATTTATGGCAGGATTTGGTTGGAAAATATTTTTAAGGTGAGCGGCAAATGTGCTGGCTCTATCTCCATCGGTGCGGTCCCAGCCGCCTGCGGGGCTCCGTATAGGCGTCACAGTATCTGTTGGCGAGCTTAGACTTAGGTGAGTGTTTTGTAGAAGATGTTGATCATATCTATATGTAGCGGCGATCGGCATATGCTTCTTCTTGGTTTAAGGCTTTGTTTGGCTTACGTGTGGCCTCTTTTAACCTTTGCCGTGCAGGTGGCGATCTGTGGTATTGCCATTCTAGACGTAAGCGTCGCTTTTCAAGGACGAGCTGCTCGATCTGTTGAATTGTCTTCTTTTGGTTGTAAGGTTCTTGTGTGATTTGAGGTGTTGAAAAGCAAGCAGTGGTGACTAAGACGGACTCAACTGCGTTAACAAAGCTGTCGAGGTTGTCATCCGCATTGAGAAGAGGTTTTAGCTCATTGTGTGAGCTTATAAATTATTTGTATCTAACAAAATAAGTTTTCTATGAAGTCAATCAATTCGATTAATCAACGCTTTTTGGCTGTCGGAGTAGGTTAATAAGAACAGGCGAGTGATCAGATAAGAGATCTGAAAGACATTCAGCGCTTACAAGATTTCAGGGGATATTTTTAGGAATTGCAAAGTGAATTAGATCGGGTAGTTTCTTGGGGTCTGATGGTCAGTATGTTGGTCCGCTTGTAGAGACATAGTCGAGCTTGTTGCTGGCTTTTATAACTGCAT
>SCDZ01000841.1:0-48964 GCA_004143845.1 Drosophila lacertosa | reverse complement strand
AAATATAAATAAATATAAATAAATATAAATAAATATAAATAAATATAAATAAATATAAATAAATATAAATAAATATAAATAAATATTAATAAATATAAATAAATATAAATAAATATAAATAAATATAAATAAATATAAGTAAATATAAATAAATATAAATAAATATAATTAATATAAATATATATAACAGCAATAAAGTATCTGATAAGTTATAAATAATTTAGCTAATACTGTCTTTATTTATATATTTTTGAATATGGTTAAATGAAAACGTTGTTTCAACAACTTCATATTATATAATTAATATATATAATTGCTTTAATTAAAAAAGAAACACAACGCTTCAGTTTTCAATCGCTTATCAAGAATGCAATCAAATCGAGACTGACAATAGAAACAAAAAGAACAAAATAAAAAAAAGAACACCTTCTGTTATCTTTAAAGGGGAATGCGTTAAATCAATCAAAGCAAATGGAAACCAATCAAATCGCAGCTAAATCAAAACATATTTAATCGAAATATAACAAGAAATTTGTAAACAATAATTAAAGTTGAGTTGGAGGCAATAAAAGCGCTTAAAAAAAGTGTTGACAAGTGTCAATTGTAAATTATTTAGCGTAATGAATTTATTAATTTATAACAGCTGTAAAAAAGGACCTAAAACTCTTTTTTTCATGTTGTTACTAATGAAATACAAAAAAAAAAACTTTACTTTTTTTATTTAAGAAAACAACTGTGGGGATAAATTTTGGTTGCATGCAACATTCAATTAAATTGATGTGCACATTTCTAAATATTATGCAAATGCATAATAAATAAATGCAAAACCAAATAAGCCGTTAAATCAAATCAGCGTTTTATGCAAATCAATTTGGGATGATATACGTAATCGCACACAGCTCAATTAGTTGGTCAATTGCTTCGATGTTGATTCAACATAAATCGCTTACTCAATATGCAAAAGGAATTTGCAGCCATCCCCAACCCCATTTCCCATTTCCCATTTCCAATTTGCCATTTCCCATTTCCCCACACCCTCTAAAAACATCAGCAGCAACAAGCTGTCCATTCTCAGCTATTTACAATTGATTGATATCGACAATGGGGCGAGGAAGATGTGAGTATATGTGTGTGTGTGTTTGTGTGTGTGTGTGGAAATCGTTGTAAAGGCACTCAAAGATGGTTGGCTGCTACTTTCAAGGTCTTCAAATGCCGCATGCCAAAGTTGCCATTAGATGGCAATGCGAGGCACGCGGCAAAGAAGAATTCCGTATAAAGATATATGCATGGCAAAAATTGTTCACAGACACACAAATGACAAATGTTTTGGCATAACAAACGAAATATGAAAATTTAGCATGTTTTTTTTTTTTTGTGATGTAAACAATCCGGTTTAAGGAATGCATTCAGTTAGCATTATTATCTAGTTGGGGAGTGTTCAATTAGCCTACAACTCGAATATGACTTGTAAAACTCAAAGCATTTCAATTAAATTAAGTATACGCAAGTCGACTGTGCGTATACTTAATGAAATATATTGGAATTCTTTAAGATTAGCCAAAAATTTAATATGATATGACTAAGTTCTGTGTTTGCTACATAAACATCTGAATTAAAACTGTTTTAAATAAGAAGCTGAATACTAATTAATTTGAACGAAACAAATATTTATTTATAAAGTTTTTTTTTTTTTTGTTCAGCATAAGTTAAAATCTTGGTAACGTTTGCACTTATTTTCAGCTCAACCTTTAAAGGATTCTTTGTGCTCTGGCAAAGCAACTTTTAGCCCACACTTGAACAACTTTTCCATATTAATGCAGTTTCATCTTCTTCTAACCTGCAAAGGATTTAAAAATCTTTGTCAGCTCTCCGATTTAATTTTTTCATAAAATCTTTTTGTTAAATATCTTTTAACTAACCTAATCGAACCTTGTTGGTTTTTGTGAATTTCTTTTTTATTGTTGGTTGAATAGGTTAATTTATGTTCCTGTCATAATACAATTGAATTTCTGGTTGCAAACCGACGCGAATACTTTGCGGCTAAAAGTGCGAATGATTGGTCAAAAAATGTGGCTATGTAAAGTACATACATACAGCTATATAATGATATAGATATTGATATCGATATAGATAGACAGATATAGAGTTAGCTATGTGAACTAGGCGTATTTGGCAAACTTGCTGTTGAGATGCAAAGACGGCACCACATCGCTGTAGACGGTCTGGCTGCGGAGCTCCGACTGCCGAAGATTGGTCTCATAACTGTTGTAGTCAACGCGGCAGCTGGCATCGCAGTCGCTGTTCAGCCAATGGACAAAGCGACGCATCTGATCAAGAAATGCGACCTTGCCCTTATCAATATGATCGACCTCGTACCAACGCACGATGGCATCCTCGCTGATGACGCCGGCGCGATAGAGCTGAACGGCTAGCCGCTCAAAGGACTTGAAGAGCGCATGATGCTCATAGCACCATTCCTGTAGTCGCATCAGGAGCGCAATCTGTGCGCTGTCCGTCACACAAATGGCGTTCAGCAGCGGCGCATATGTCTGGAGTTTGCGTATGGCCTGCTCCGTATTGGTCACAATGCCGCCGCCCGTTCCTTTCGTATTGATTGCCTGCCACACGATGCCAATGATCTCCGAGTCGGACATATGATGTTCACGTTGAAATTGCCGCACATTCAGCACAACATCGACGTGTGGCAGCTGCTCACGAAAATCATCGAGCAGCCGCTGATGGAGGCAGCGACGCAACTCCTGGCCGGCGCGTGCCTCATGCAAGCGTATTACCTCGTTGAGATCGCTCTCCTGGTACACCTGGCGAAAGTACAGATCGCTGCGCAACATGGGCGGCATAAAGCTAATTATCTTGCTGTCCAGGCCCGAACGCTTCAATATCTGCAGCATAAAGTTGGCGCCGCGCTCGCGCTTCAGTGTGCCGCAAACGAGCAGCATAAACTCCAGCGTCAGACCCTCGTCAATGCACGCCTGCCGCTGGCCCAAAGCGAGCAGCGTGCGCGGCTTCAGCTGTCCATCGATCAGATATAGGGCTATGAGCAGCGCCAGGCGCCGTCGAGCGCCCGCCTCGAAGCCATCGAGCAGCGTCAACAGATGCTCGGCGTGCGGCTCAAAGGCGGCGTCCAAATGTTTGTGACGCCGCCGCAGCCGCTTCACCAGCTGCTCATAAACGCGCAGAGCGTTCAGTTCGTCATGGGTGGTGAAGACACAGTAGCTGCTCCGCAGCTTTAGTTCGCCGCGCTTTGGCAGTTTGCCATCGGTTGTTAGCAGGCCGCCGGTGTAGAGCACATCGAACAGCTGCTGGCTGAGACTGTGATAGTTTGGCTTGGCCACAATGGCGTCCAGCGCCTTCCAGCTGGCCTCCAGTTTGCCCTTGCTGCGATCGAGCGCCTCAACGAGCGCGTTGCGGTACGCCAGGCATTTGTTGTCCTTTTCCTTTTGGCCATCGCGAGTGCTCTTCCCACGAAAACAGGGCAATATATATTTCGATGCCATTTCACTTGGTCTCTCGTTTTCTCTCTTTCTCTCCGTTACTCCTCTGGTTTCCTTTTCTCTTTTTTTTTTTGGTAATTGTGCTCGGCAAAGTTGTTCCAAAATTGTTTTTTTTTTACCCGCTTATTGCATATGAAATTTGGTTGAATTCATTTCATTAAATTCATTTATTCCTAATTTTTAATTGCTATAGCGGACGGCGATAAACGGCTTGAACTAATGGTTTAAAGGTTTTATTACTATTTTATTTGTTTTTTTTTGCTTTTTTGAGATTTTTTTTTTAAAAAAAATACTTTAATTTGAAGTCTCGCACAAACTAAAATAGTTATAAAACTCGATGTTTAGAGCCAAGCCAAGCTAGCTTGTGGAGAGTTGAAAAGAAAAAAATGAAAACAAAAATTTTATTATATAATAAGAGTAAACCAG
This sequence comes from Drosophila lacertosa, assembly GCA_004143845.1. Classification (NCBI taxonomy): domain Eukaryota; kingdom Metazoa; phylum Arthropoda; class Insecta; order Diptera; family Drosophilidae; genus Drosophila; species Drosophila lacertosa. The sequence goes on along the minus strand of SCDZ01000841.1, from coordinate 45,026 downwards.
AAGCTAAAAGCACAGCTGATGATTGCTTTTATACACTGCTCACACTTAACCGAAGCACGGCATATTGGTTTTTCACATTCAATTTGAGTCAAGGATTAAAATTAAATTTGTTAACTAACCTAAATAATATTTTAACTGTGGTTTTTTGACACAATTCCTTAGCCCAATCCACTAGTTATTCTCTTCTCTATTTTTTTTTTTTTTGATTTCATTTAACTCTCAAACGAACAAGCGCTAGAAAATGCAGTTTTTCCATTTTCACGGAACACAACACGTTCAAATGCCCGCAAGGGTATTTAATTTCTAGCATAACGCGATTGCTCATTTTTTATTTTTATTTTTTTTTTTTAAATATATTTCCACAAGCAGCTGAAGTGGTTAAATGTCGGCTTAATAGAAAATATTTCTTATTTTCTGAAATTAATTTTTCTGTTTCTTTCCGCTGCATTTGATGGCGAGTGACTTTTGGGTCGTGATCCGAAAGGATTCCTTTGAGCCAAAGCAACAAACGCAAATGCCGGCTAAGCTTTACCGCAATTTCCCCCCCCCCCCCCTTTCCGACACCTATTAAGCTTTACCCGCCCGCCCGTCCGTCGGCCCGTCCGCGTTGCGGATGCTTGCACTTAAATGGCAATTTAATTGAGTTAGTGTGCGGAAATTATTGAATTTTACATGAGTGCACTTACGATTGAATTAAAACTGTCCACTAAAAAAATATAGAAAAATGCAAGTCGAAAACAACAAAAAAAAAAATCCCCATTTTGTTGCTTATAGCCGCAAGTGCAGTTTCGTAAATGTGTTTATGTTATATCATTTGTTGTTGAAACCGGTTGACAAACGACATCGGGGACATCCGTCAAAAGGACAGAAGATCCTTGGCAATAAAAACTATTCAAGGACGCAGCTTGCGACAAGCTTTACGACAGAAGTTAAATTTAACCAACACAAAACTAATCCGCGAGTCATAGAAATAGAGTTGGGAACCGCAGCACTGCACTCAGCATACCCTGTACTTTAGCAGAAAGAGATTAGAAGCTGGCAAGATAATATAAAATAAATTTAAAGTTAACAGAATCTAAATAAAATTCCTTGTGCAAATCAAAGATTGTCATCAAGATCTTTTATTTTATTTTAGACAAAAAGTTCAAGTTAACATACCCGACTGTATATAGCATATTTATATATATATTTATATATAGACTTGGTGCAAAGTGGCATTTTAATATTTAAATATGCACGCGAGAGATTTGTTAACGTATTCCGACAACAACAAACAAATCCCACTTATTGTGTAACATGTGTTAATTCTTCTAAATTTGAACTTGGCTAAAATGCAAAAGGTTTTTAACCTGAGTTCCCAGGCATAATATTAACGTATAGACAATTTGTTGGGCTTATGGATATCTTTTTCTTTCTTCTCTCCTTCTCTTTCTCTCTCCTTTTTAATCAATCTCTGTTTAATTTTTATCATATGTTTATATGATTTTTAGTTTGCTTACTTTTCTTCTCCATTACTCCTTAAGCTATGTAATTGGTCATTTCTCTTTTCTATTGCATCCTTAACTGTTCAGCTTTCGTTTTCCATCTATTTATCTGTGTTTAAGTCTCTCTCTTTTTTTCCTACATCCGTTTATATGTTTTATGTTTTCCTCTCTTCTTCTCTTTCACTTCTTAAGGTACGTAGTAATTTGTTCACATCCTTAACTGTTTACCTTTAGGTCTTCATCTACTCATCTGTGTTTAAATTTCTCTTTCTTTAGCTTTAATCAGTTTATATGTTTAATCTTTTCCTCTCTCTCTTGTTTTCTTTTACTTCTTAAGCAACGTTATTTGTCATTTTTCCTTTCCATTGCATCCTTAACTGTTTACCTTTTCTCTCTCTCTTTTTCTTACATCTGTTTATATGTTTTATCTTTTCCTCGCCCTTCGTCTCTCTTATTTCTTTTACGTAATTTGTCATTACTCCTTTCCATTGCATCCTTAACCGCTTGCAGCAGCGCTGCAAATGTCTCTTACACTCTTCACCTTTCGTTCTCCATTTACAACCGAGCTAATTACGCCAATTCATTTTGCTTTACGCCGTGCTTGCTGCATTCTTGAACATTTCACTGGCTGAACGCTCTCTACAGCGACACCTTGCACAAGCGTTTATCCTTTTACCTTTTCCAATTGCCTGCTGCGGCACATATCATAAGGAAAGCGATTGCTCCTTCTTGCACTCCTTGCTCTCAGCCATTTGCAACATAAGCGACAACGACGACGACGGCGGCTGCCAACAACAACATGGCCAAAGGCTAAGGCAAAGACAGCAACCAGGGCGACCTCCAATTAGAAATGGTTTGCTGGTTTGCCGCGTGCCTCTACATGCAGGTGTGTGTGTGCTGGTGTGTGTGTGTGAAATTTAGCGCGCAATACTGCCACACACACTCGCACACCCGCAAGGAGCAGCAACAGCAACAGTTTCACCTTTACTCCATATTTATGTTTGACACCGCATACACACACGTACACACACACACACACACACACACACATGTACACTCTTTTTCATTCTTTGCGTGCCCTCTCGGTCTTTTCCCTTTTTCGCCTTCTCTCGTTTTGCTGGCGGTGACGTCGCTTTTGACCTAGTAAAATGCAACAGCGTTAAAGTCAAAGTGCGTTGTTTTTGCTCTGTTTTTGTTTGCTGTTATTGCTGCTGTTATTGTTGTTGTTGTTGTTCTTGTTGCTGTAGTCGTAACAAATGCAATCGCTCGTGGCTGCAAAAGCAACGCCATCAGCCGCACACTGAGGCCAACTTCTTTGGCAACCGCATAAACAATAAAAACAACAACAGCAATAACAAAAAACATTCCTTTTGGCTGTTCACAAATTTAATTCCATTCATAGCAAAAGAATTTTCCATTATGATGATACTAAACCAATAAGAGATATCCTGTGCCCAGCTGCAAGTTGTCCTTCACTCTTTAAAGTTACTCAAAATTATATACAGATTTCTTGGCTAACCTTTAAATTAATTGCATTATCTTTATGCAATTTTAAGTATTTAAAAAAAATGTTGAGGTGTGCATATGACAAAATAAATTGTGACCCTTCCAGTCTTCCAACCCTACCCGTTATAATCCTATTCCATTTTAACTTATTATTCATGCTTTTCATGTTTATACACAAATACCCATTAAAAATTCCTGGCAAAAATTTAAGTTGTGCTAAAATTTAGTTGATTAAATGAATAAAAAATCTAAAAAAAAATTAAAAAAAAAAAGATGTTGATTATTTCCAAATTCGAAAATTGCGATAATTTTATTTTTAGTCGAAAAAGAACAAAATTGCTTGGTCGGGAAGAAAAATCGGATAATTAGTTATGAATTTTTCTAAAAAAAAATTAATAAAAAGGGAAATAAAGATTAGTTTAAGTTCCGTCCGATTTATCGATAAAAACGCTATCGATAGCCAACTTGTGTCGATTAACGCGCCAAGTCGCCAAGTCGCCAAGTGTTTTATGCGTGAAATAAATGAAAATTGTGCCACTGTGCGACAGTGAAACAAAACAGTTTTGTGCACCTTGCGAAGGTTTGATGAAGTCTATTCGCGTGCATATTTGGCCTGTCTGGGACAGCCACAGTGCACCACCTTGGCACCACCTTGTCACCACCCGCACCACCTGGTCACTAACTAACTAGTTAAACACCAACAGCCGCCGTTGTGTTTGCCAGAAGCATATGCAAATTTTAAAAATGCATTACGTTTAAGTGTTTCAATGTTTGCCGGCATACAAAGGAATTGCCAGAAATAGGTCTTGGGAGCGTACTATATATATTTGCATATATATGTGTGTGTATACAGATATACATGCATATAAAGGCTGAAAGATATGTGAAACTATATATAAAAAAAAAAAACGAAAGCATTTAGGCATGGAAATTAAAGTGCTTGGTGCATACTTGGATTTTATTGTTCTTGTTGTTGTTGGCAGTGATTTAGTGCGGCTACTAACAAAAAAAAACAAAAAAAATAAAAAAAATAAGAAAATGAAGAAGAAAAACAAGGCCAGCCCGAGGTCAGGTGCATAATGCATGGATCAGTGGCCCAAGTCCACAAAGCTAAGGGCCAATTCAGGAGCTATACAAACAATTGTGTGTGTGCGTGTGTGTGTGCGTGTGTTTGTGTGTGCAATGAACTTTTGACTCGAACTGCAGCCGGTTGGGGTCAAATTGTTTAACCATATCAAATACCTAGCTTATGTGAGCCAAGTCTCGCAAAAGCAGTCGAAACCAAATTAACAGTAATTGAAAAATTCCTAACAAAAATATCTTCAAAATATCTAACAAAGCCAAAGAACTCTTAAAAGCTCTAAGACATGTTAAACGGCAAAGAGAAATACAATTTTTAAATAGTTAGACAAAAAAGAAAGCAAAGCTTTTTAGGCACCCAAAACACATATATGTATGTATATTTATGGTCACAAACACAAGTCTAATTAAATCTGTTAATATCCAAGGCTTTAAAATAACTGATACATAAAAGTTGAGTTTACACTTAATGTACTGCAAAATATAAATAAATCAAAATTTAAGAATTATTTAACAGCCAATTAAATGAAAGTGCAAACAGATTTTAAATGCACACACATACGCAAACCCACCCACACACAAATACATATATATATACTTATATTTATATATACATATATTTACGTACGCACACACAAGCCTTTATTTTAATTTGTTTCTTTGCGTTTTTTCCTAAGAATTTTATTTGCGGCTATTTGTGATTACGTGGAAACCTTTTTGTCATTTTCAAACTAAATTTTGTCATGAGCAAATTAAATGGTAATGTGACGCCCTAGTGAGAAATGCAGCTCCAGTGGACTGTATATCCTTGCTGGTTCAAAGGCCACAATACTATATACAGTTGTTAAGCTCGTTCGCCAAGTGAAACGAGTATATTGGGTTAAACTGGAAACTTGAAATATTATGCTTGCTTTAGGTCTTCTAAATGACACTCTCTGTCCAAGGCGATTTAAATGAACTCACGTCCTGCCACAAACACAAAGTTAAATAATATAAATATGTAAATATATGGCTTCGGCTCACTGGAATATAAGTTATTAATAAATTTGTATATTTATTTTATTTTACTAAATTCTGCCTTATAAAATAAAATTTATATAAAAAATATTTGCCGATAACAATGACAGATTTTGCGATTTTTTCAATGCTGTGAACGAGTACTGAACAGTCGGTTATAGCCGATTGGAACGTTTTAATTGCCTTTTTTGCCTGGCTTTTATTTCATACGCCTCTGCAATTCCCCATCGCTCTAGTCTTAATTTCAATTTGCAATGTTTGTGCACAGAAAATAATAGAGTTTCTGGTATCTCCTGAAGCATTCTTCTTTTTTTTTTAAGCCTATGCCTGCAGATGAGTCCAATTAAATTTGCCTAGGTCAAGCACTAAATGGAAAATGGATGCGTAACTGTTTTTCATTTTTTCTCAGCGAAAACATTTTTCTTTACAAAATTTAGAAAAGCCAAATCAAACAACAAATTCCTATCGAATTATATTTGACGACAATAAAAAAAATTGCTTAAATTTAAGATTTTTTTTAGCAATTTTTGGAACAAATTCTTTTTTTGAGAAATTGACAATTTCAAGAAGAAATTTTTCAGCCTAAAAATGCAATTGAAGTTCCAAGTCCAGAATTAGGCTTAGCTTAATTTGATGAATGGTCAGACTCAATCAATTGAAGCCTGTGCAAGACCCAACTGACTGATCAAAGAAGCAAACAGAACCGAACAATGGCAATGAAAATGCAGCAATTGATTATGCCCAAGCAACGGGTGGCACGCATTGGGCCAGTGAGCCTTTGAGGCATCGACGTTGGCCCGAATTGCATATTGGCTTTGGTGCACAGAACGCATTGTCAGGTGGCAGCGACTTATTACTTTTCTGCCGAATCTTTGGACACACTAGATTTGGATAAATACGAAAAAAAAATGTTTGCAGACACAGCGGCACACTTGCCAAACACACACACACACACACACACACACACACGCGCGCGCACACCAGTCGAGCACACAGAGCATTGTTATCTCTCAACAATAGTCAAAGGAAAGCGAGTCGAGTTTTAGATTTGTTGCATATATTTGGCTTTGCTTTGTTCTCATTCTGTCGCATGCCATGTTAATTAGACAACAGATAGCAGAGATCCCTTTTCTACTTTACACATACACGTGACAATACAAAATCCTAGCCAGGTAACGCTCTTAATTAAATTGACTTGATATATGTTGTACAAGAATTACGCATACGCCGTGTTGCATGCGACAGCAAAGGAAAAGTTCGACAAAGATATTCTAAAGTCAGCATTTGCACGCAGCTGCATAAGACTTTTCAGCTGAAAGGACCACAGGACACAGCAAGGATCGACTCTATACATATAATAATTACGTTATGCAAATAAATATGTGTATATATTATATTTTTTCCACATTAAAACATTTATAATATTTTTCAATTGTTTGTTGTACGCTGAAAAAAAATAAACAAAAAAAATATATTTAAGATTATATTTAATTTTTCTGTTAAAAATCATGTGAAACTCATATTTCGCTGTTGTTTTCATGTTGTTTGCCACTATGAAACAAGTTTTAAAAAAAATCTTATTTAAAACCATTTGTGAGGGGTAAATTTTTCTGTCAAAAATCATGCGAAAAACGGAAAAAATTTGACTTGCAAAATTTCCCACAGGATTTTAAATCTGATTGGTTTTCATGTTTGATACCATTTTGATCATAGTTTATCTTCTTTATTGATTCTACCAGGAAGAAAGTTCAGCCGGACATTTAATTTGCACATATATTTATTTAAGAATATAATTTTTAATAATGTTTTTTTGACTATAAGTTTATCTTAAAATATTTATTTTTTTGGTTTCTTATTTACATTGTGGTACAAATAGTGTCATATACTTTGAAACTATTATACATATATAATTATTACCATGACGTGTATATATATTTATATGTGTATATATATTTATATTTGTCGTTTTCTTTGTGGCATTTCTAATAGAATAATCATTAAAAAAAAACACAAATTAGATTCAAGCCGTCTCACAGTTAAATTAAAAGATGGCAGCAATTTGACATACCCTGTACTGATTTCGTACCGATGTTGATATGACGCTAGCTAACTGATTTCTATACCATATTTTATAAATATATTACATATTTTTATATTTTACATATTTTTATATTTTTTTTTATACGTAAAAAGTTAAAATCGCAACTGTTTCATTCCATTTCATTCCCAACTTTTTTGCTATTTCAGTTTAGAGGTAAAGCTCTTTTCTGGGTTTATTTATATTTATATTAGTTTTTTGACAAGTTGCAACTGCTTAACAAAAAACTTCTTCATATTCAAGTGTTTCATATTTATTTTGTTTGGGAATTTGGCTTAGTGTCAGTTAGTTTAATAGAACGTGAACCCTAATCCAGACATTACAGAGCATTGTGTTGAACGTCAACAAAACGAAGAGCATAAATGCAAAACGTGACTTTAACAGCAGCCGTCAACTGAGTCATCAACTGTCTCTCCGCTGAATAAAGGACTGGCCAACTGGCAGATAGACGGTCTGACGAACTGACAAACTGAACTGAACAGTTGGTAAATTTGTAAATTTGTTTGCGCGCCTCAAGAGTCAACAGGCCAAAGTTCTTTAAATATCAATAAGCACCCGGCTTGGTTTGGTTTGGTTTGGCCCAAATACGGCCGCTGTCCGGGCCAAGGAGACGGAGCCGGCGATACTTTAGAGGCTTTGATTGGATCAATGGGCATTTATATATATATATATAAATATATATACATAAATTTGTTGGTTGTTTTATTTAGCAAGCTAGCGATTTGCATAGTTGGTTAATTGAAATTGATTTTTGTGTCGAATACAAAAGGGCGGCCACACTGAACGCCGGCCCGGAACGACGGAATGGAACAAACAGTTGGCGGTGACAGCGCCAAAAGCGTGGTCAAAACGAAATAAAGTACAGTCACCTTCTGGTTGCACTCATAAAAATCAATTTCAATTTGAACTTACAAAAATTATTATGCACCTCCAAGGGGGCAAGGACAGGGGCCAGGGCGAGGGCGAGGGCGAGGGAGGCGTGGCTATGCGGTTTGTGACTTGGCTCGCAACGGGCTGAAAGAAAAAAAATTCGAGACTGCAGCCTGCCAGAACAACTTCCAAGTTAACCATAAATACCAACCAAGTTGTTGCTGCTATGTTAGCAGGAAGGTTGTTGCTAGAGGCGGGGGAGGGGGGGGATTTGAGGGGCTTTAGGAACCGCTCGCCAGGCGCACTCAGCGAACTGCGGCCTGACCTGCTTACTTGTGAGCTCAGCACAGTGGGCAAAACGTACAAAACTGAAGCTCTGTGGGTAACGGGACGGGGCAGTGTGCTTTGCGGTGGCAAGTGGCAGGGGGCAGGGGCCAGGGTGCAGGGTGCAGGGTGCACGGCTTACAGGGGACAATGTGGCGAACAGTTTGTGTTTGAGTTTGAGTTTGAGTTTGAGTTTGTGTTTGTGTTTGGGTATTTTGTGTTTGCGTGCAACATGCACACACAGCCGGGCAGGTGGTTCGGCGGTTGGGCGATCGGGTGGTTCGTCGCTCGTGACGTCAATGAACACACACGCACCGCGCCACGTTGACAACAATGCAACAGACAGACACACGAAGTGGCCGCAGGTTGGCGGTCGAAAGGGTTTGCAAAGTGTTGCACAAACTAGCGAGCAACTTTAGTGCAATGCAATGACAAATGATTAATCACAAATACAAAACCGAACAGAACTGAAAGAAAAAAAAAACAGAAAAGAAAAAAAAAACAAAGAACAGCAGAGAAGGAAAAAAAACTAGTGAATACAAAATGCGACCAGTGGGAAAAATGCAGGACATGACAAATGTTAAGCACAAACTCACTTAAATGTTGCCTTCAACATGTCCCCGCGGAAGCTCGCAAAACCAACGAAACTCATTTCACATTCACGGGATATAAAATTCTATACAATAGCAAGCAGGATATTTAATACACTATACAAAAAAAATTACATTTATTAAAAATAAGCTCTCAATTACATTTTTTTTTGATAAAACAAGAAATACAAAAGTTTTAAAATACCCTTTTTAAAAAATGCTTTCCAAACATAATAATTTTTGTATAATGAAACACGAACTAAGCGAGCTCTGTACCAGAAAAATAAACATTAAAAAAATTAAACTTTAACAAAAACCTGACTTTTTACATACATATTTAAAAAAAAAAAATAATGTAATTTAAATTATGAGCTATCAAACTATATTTACAAAATACCCACAAAACTAATAAGAAATTAAGTTCATTAAAATCAATTATCAATGCGGATTGAATTGAAGTGGACATAAAAGTGTTTACTGCAAAAAAAAAATTGAATAAATAAAAAATAATTAAAAATTAAAAAGCGGCTGTAATCGTTTGTTAGCTTGAACGAGTTTAATTTAATTAATATCAGCTGAATGCATATTGTGAATGAATGAGTTTGCCGCGTAGATAACTACGTTTAGATACGTTTGTATCTGTGAAAAATAGAAAAAGCGCAACAAAAACAAACATAAGCCAAACAATGCCGTTATCGCAACCTGCTGCGACATCTGGGAAGGGCTTTGCCCGGCTTATGCGCCTTGATACACCCATTGATCAATGCGTTGTCGCATTGGCGCCTTACCATTTTTGAATACGACCCGTGGAAGCCACTCACTAGATATATATAAATATATATAAATTTATGTGTATATATGTAAATCGACACGGTGACAATGAAGGATGCGACGCAGCTCAAATGAATAATAATGAATGATAATAATATAATAAATTAACATTACACATAAACATCAGAATAATACCCCAACGATTCTTGTACAAAAAAGAAAATCCTTATTTGATTGAGAATAAACTCATTTGAAAATTCTTTAAGCCCAGTTAAACAGGCATAATTGTCTAAGGAAATTTATTGGTTAGGAACTCGTTGAGCTGAAGATCAATCGCCGATATCCAATTATATCGATAGAAACTAGAGCTGGCAACAGATTCGATAACTTTATTATTATCGATAAGCCAATGAAGACAGTCTAAAGCCAAATGTTTTAATTTGTTTAGACTATAATTGTTATTATACTTTTATCAAGATAATCATTTTTTTAGCTTACCTTTTTTTTTAAAGTTTTTCTTCTTCAAATTCTCAACTCATGTTGCGCGCTGCAAATAAAATAAAAAATTTCCAAAAATTAAGATAAACTTTTTTTGCTTTTAATTGTAGGCAATTATTTGTTAGCCAATAGCTGTGCAGCTAACTGTATTTCTATGTATCTATATACATATACTTTTGTGTATCTACAAATGTGTCATACAATTATGTAGAACAAAATGTAAATGCTGCTGGCCCCAAACCAAATAATAAAACAAAAAACCAAAAAAAAATTAGGAAAAAAGCCACAAAAAAGGTAAATAAAGCAACAGCAACAAAAAAAAAATGTGTAAAGCCGGCGGCGTTATTAAAAACTGTTATCAATTTCAATGGATAATTGCTGCAAACAACTACAAAAGCTAACTGTATAACTGTAGATGTGTGTAACTGTGTGTGTTTCTATCTGGGCTGTAAAGAGTTTTACGAACTAGGTGACTGGTCAACTATTATGTATATATATATATATATATATATATACACAGATATATTGCTCCGATTCAAAGAGATTACGGATTTCAGAAAATTAGCGTAAGGTTTTTTTATTTTGGATCGTTTAGCTTTTTAACTTTAACATACATTTTTAAAGTGTGTAAAAAGTTCTTCAATTGTAAATACCCTGTAAACACTGGTTTTGGCAAGCAAACAAATTTTTAATTAAAAGTTCTCTAAACATATAAAAAGTAGATTTACTCTTAGGTTAACTGTATTTGCCTAATGGCTAGATTTATTGGTAGATTCAAAATATACAATTAACTGCATTCTGATTCTTACAATTTGCAGCTAATCAGTTAACAGCATGGCTTAAAGCAACTCAATGTGTGCGTGAAAAAGTTTCGCTTTCATTTTCTAATTATCATTTTTTCTTAAGACTTTTTAAAGAAAGTAACTCGGGAAAGGACTAAAATGATTGTCGCTGCATTGTGAAATAAATTAACAGCTACGCACACACGCACACGCACACACACACAAGCACACACAGAGAGTAACTGTTGGCCTTGGTCTTATGCTCAACTTGAATGGCCAACGAGCTAATTGAGCTGCAGATTGTCCAGCGGCCATTTCCGGCCTGCAACGAGCTGCCATTTTGTGGCCCCAACTATAAACGCACACACGCACACACGCACACACAGACACACAGACACAGGCAAGAATGTGCAACATGATGAAAACTCGAATCGAATAATTTTCCACTTAAAAGGTTCGACAAGTGAGCTTCGCTTGCTGCCAATCAACAAGCAACGCTTCGAGATTGATTTTGCGTTCATAAACTTAGCCTAATAGTTTTAGCCAGAACTTTCTGCAAAATATATTAGCTAGTTTGCAACTTGCTAATACATTTTCAAATGCACATCAAGTACACCATCAACTTTGTGGCGGTTCAATTTTAAATTTGCCTAATCAATCTAAATAAATCTCTATATTCAGCAAATTAAATTAAATTAAAAGTTGCAAATTTTAAATAAACATTTGGTTGTAAATGTTTTAACAGCTTTTGAACGAACTAAAACTTCTTTAACTTAACTCAAAAAAACACTTTTAAGAATTTCGCTTATGCAATTTAAGACATTAAAAGTTTTCAATGCCGAAGCAAATTGAAATGTCCAAAGTTGAACATTCAAATACATAATTAAGAACTATCTCTTGCTGTTTGAGTCTTGAGCTCTGAGTTTAAGTTTACCTTGGTCAAAAGAAGCTTAGTTATGTGATTTCCTTGCGTTTGTAATCATTCGATCTAACACCGAATAATTTACTTTTCTTTTTTGATTGATATTCTTAAATTAAATAAATTAAAAAAAAATTAATAAATAATAAAATAAATAAATAGAAAATAAAATTAATAAATAAAAAATAAAATAAATAAATTAAAAATAAAATACATAAATACAAAATAAAATAAATAAATAAAAAATAAAATAAATAAACTTAAAATAAATATTAAAAGTTGAGCAATGCTACTTTAATCTTTAGTTAAGATGTTTTTCTGCTCAGTTTTGTGGTTGAAATACTTAAATTAAATAAATAGAAAATAAAAAAAATAAATAATATATAAATATTCAGAGTTTAGCAATGCTATTTTAGTCTTGAGTTAAGATTTTCTTCTGTTCAGTTTTGTGATTTCCCTGCGATTAAATTCATTGAATCTTACAACGAATAATTTACTTTTCTTTCTTGCCTGATGTACTTAAATTAAATAAATAAAAAATAAAAATACATAAATAAATAAAAAATAAATATTTACAATTTACCAATGCTACTTTAGTCTTGAGTTAAAATTATCTTCTGTTCAGTTTTGTGATTTCCCTGCGATTGTATTCATTGAATCTTACACCAAACACAACAATGAATCTTTGTTGCCTAAATAACGATCTCTATCACTTGAAGCCAACAAACAAGTTAATGTTCATATGTTCACCTTGGTTAGAAGACGCTCAGTTCTGTGATTGAGATTGGATCGATTGACTTGGCGATTGCGAATAATGCCAAGGCAGCTGACGGCGCCAGGTTGTGAATTATAAGAGCCGCCCTTTGGCTGCTTGACGGCTTTGGCTTTGGCTTATCGACAGTCTAACTGAAGTCGACATTCTTGGGGCTACGGCACGCGACTCTACGCCTGTCCCATCCAAAATATATATGTATATATACTATATCTATTAAATAGAAAAAAAAATGCCAGCTCGTAATTGCGAGTCATGTCGCGTCGCTTTGTCAGCTTTGGCTTGATTTTATTTTTATTTTATTTCTATTTTGGCCGCTTTTGGCCCGAAAAAAAGGTGTTGGATGTCGACCACAAGCAATGGTAAATTTTGTTTCTGGTTTCCATTGCGAGCAACTCAAATTTAAGGCGCTAATTAGCGCAACACATTAAAAAGATATAAAATTTAGGCAATTAAATAGTTACAGCAATTGAAAAATAATAAGGCGACTCGACTAAACGATACCCTATGTATTCACAAACAAGTTGCGCATTGAAGTCTTGCAAAGTCTCTTGTCGAAGCGGCTCGACTGGAAGATACCCTAAGCACTCTATTTTTCAACATTAAATAAAAATTGAATATTTTGCAGATTAAGAATTCTCCAAAAACTTGATCAGCTTGCATAATAAAATTGTTCACACACTTTTTTGCTTTCATAACTTTTGACCATATATAAAGTTTACTAAGTCAGCTTAACAGATTTTAACCTAATTTAGTTTTAACTTGAGTAACTTTCATCAGCAAACTTTAATGTTAATAATTTTAAGTAAAACACGAAAGCTGCAATTATATATTCTCTTTATCCTTTAAGTGGGATGAAGAGATTTAAATATTTTGTATATTTTTTGTAATTGTATGATAAATAATCAGAGTTAGCTTTAATTTTGATCAAAGTCATTTCAAGTCAAATAAAAGTGTTCCTTGAAACTTTTCTGTTCACAATTTCCATTTTAAGCTCAGCTATTTATAACAAATTTTTCATTTATTTTTTATTATTAATTCCGAACACGTATTTTTTCTTTTCAAGTATTTTTTTTTTTGGTTGTGCAAATTTACTTAAACTTAAAGTAGTTAATGGTCTCAATTAAAATATCTCATTATTTTGTTATGTGCATTTTTTGTTTCTTGTTTAAATATTTCTTAATGGATTTTGTTTTTTTTTAATATGTATACATATATATATACAAAATATAACTGTAAATCTTAGCATGTGATAAAGTTTCGTGCGTATTTTTGTTTATATCATAAAAAGAATATTAAATACAATATTTTGTTAAATCTGTTTTGTATGATTTTTGTTTATTTATTTTCAATATATATATTTTTTATATATTTAATATACCTGTGCTGCATAAATATAGAAGGTATAAAAAACACATCTACCATTTAAAAATGCGAGAAGTGAAAATAAAAATCATGGAAAATGTTTGTGTCAGTGATTCATAAAAAATTCTCATTTGCATGTTTCCTATTCGATTGCAAATCAAACTAAAATCTTTTATTATTTATTAATAATATTTAAAATATAGTTTTTACGAATTTTATTGATTGATATTGATTTTACATTTTTTTATTATTCTCCTGTCAAAGCTAAAGATTGGAAATTCTATAATACAGTTTAGTTTAGCAGCAACAATTTGTTTAAACACATTTAAAGAAGAGCAAATGGTTTAAAAAAGATAAAGAGGAAAAATTAATGGAATGTTTTTTCAACTCTTTTTTTTTTTGTGATAAATTAATCACTAGCTCATTTCTATTGGCGGTCTTTTTAAAGGCAAACCAGCAAACAAATACAAAATACTTAGCAAACACTAAGAACTGACAAGAACTTTTGTATTATTATTGATTATTGACTAAACAAAAAAAATTTTAAATAAAAATGCTAAAACAAGAACCACTTTTTTTTGGTGATCGTGATGCCAACTTTTGTATACCCTTAAGCCTTAAGCGTGTAACTATCTTCAATTATCATGGAGTCATTTAAACTCTGCGTTTAGTCTGTTCCAAAAAGCGCAGATCAAAGACCTTAAATAGATTAGTCTAAGCCCCAGCGAAAAAAAAAAGATCATTAATCAAATGCGGCCAGGTACAAAGTTCAGCAAAAAAAAAAAAAAAAAGAATTATGTAAGGCACAACTCCCGAGTAAACTTAACTCGTTTTTTTTTTGATAAACAAGTTGTTATTGTTGCTTTTGTTGCTGTTATCAGCTGCTGGTAGTTTATGTTCAACTAAACTTAAATGGAATTGAAATTGGTAGTGGGGGTAAGTTCAGGCAAGGCAAACAGTTTGTGGTATAAGCTGCTCCAAAATTAGCGGCGCAAACTTTTTTGACAGTTCATCGAAGCGTTACGCTGATAAATGTTTGTTTACACACACACACACACATAGGTAGGCACACACGCACACACATGGCCATGGGCCTTACCAGTTTTGCAATTGGAGTTCGAGCTGAAATTGTTGGCAATTTATGTTGTGCACACCTCTCTCTGCATGCCACAGACGCTTCTTCTTCTTTTATTTTTTTATTTTTTTTTTTTTCTGCTGCTGCTGCTGCTTGGAATTCCAATTCTTGGCTGGCTTAAAGCTAAGTTTATCTCTCTATTATTCTCCATTCTCTCTTTGGCTCTTTTATTGCCGGCTTAAGCACGTGCAAGTTGCACGCTCTATCTCCATTCTCCTCATTTCCCTCTCTCTGTCTCTCTTCTCTTTTGCTTTCGTATCGATCTTTGGCAGATTAAGCACATGAATGCATATTACAAGACTTGTTTGTCTTACATACATACATATATACATATATACCTGTATATATTTAAATAGAAATGAAACACTTGAGGATCACTTCAGGATTTCATAGAACAACTTTTAAAAACAAAAAACTAATTTAAAATATAGTTTTAACAGTTTAAATTTTTTTAATTAGTTTTAAAACCTCTACTGAAAGCTAAGTTTAACTTAAGTTAAAACTTGTTCAAAACCTTTTTTTTTAATTGCACACTACTTTGAAAAATAAAAACTAAATCGAACTTAGTAAAACTTTTTTATGTCAAATTATTCAAAATTATATTAAATTGATAATTTTTAATTCTAATCGATTTAATACAAAATGCAAAACCCACAGACAACAGCAATAAAAGGACTTTGTATTCCCCTAAAAAATTAAAAATTACAGCACAAAATAAAATTCTGCCCCAATACGTAAATACATATATATCTATAATGATTTATGTAAGTTGGTTCAGAAAATCTATTTATTAATGTTTTAGAGGATTTTGTAATATATATAAAAATATAATATTTGCATACATATATCTTTCAAATTTCCCAGCAACATTTAATGTAAATATGTTATATAAAAAATATAATATTTACATATTTTCTCAACATTGTTTTTGGGTATTTTTAAAAATTTCCTAGGCACAGTTAAAACGTTTTACAGAAATAAATCGAGTATAAATATTTTTCCATAGTCTCTGTTTTTGTCTGTCACTGTCTCTTTTGTCTTTTTCTCTTTTGTTCTCTTTCTCTCTCTCTTTCTTCCTCTCTCTCTTTCTTCCTCTCTCTCTCTCTGTGTGTGTCTCTTAAGACCTTATCGTTTGGCGACTAGGTATTATTACCATGTGTATTACAATCGGCGATCTAATGTACTTTCCAGTCAATTGGAAGCTTCTTCGTCTCTATCGGCTCTTATCAACCGCTGGCGACAGCTTGAGTTTTATTCTTGTTGTTGTTGTTGCTGTTTTCATTACGTAGTATTGATAGGGCACATATGTAGCAAATGAGCCAGCGATCCGGCCGTAATCAAAAGTCAAAGTCAACAGGCACAACACACACACACACACAAATATATAGCCGGCCCCTTCCTCCTCCCCCATCATGGTCATCATCATCATCATCATCATCATCATCAACATCAACATCGACGACTTAAATTCTTTGGGATCGAGCAGGTTTCAGTTCCGAATCTATGAGGCGCTGCGGTAACTGAACTTTCGTTGAGCAATTTATAGGGTATACGCATATATATGTATATATATGTATGTATATACAGAAATCGATACACATTGGGGCATGCTCGTACTTTCGTTAATTACGTAGCCTGAGCACTTGACCATATAATCGGCGTATAATGAAAATGCGTAGTTATTATTTTTCTTTTTTTGTTTTTTTCTTTTATTTTTTTAAAAAAAAATATTGTTGATATTTTTTTTTTTTTTTTTTTTTTTTTAATGTCGAGACACAAAAATAGCAACTCAAGAGCGAGGGAGAAAGAGAGGGGAGGTGACGCTAACCGGTTGTAAAAACTTGGCTGTGGGCAAGGCAGGAAAATATATATATATATATGTATATTTGTGTGAATAGCATGCGACTCTGAACTATGCGGCAACAGGTCCACATTGTTGCGATCTCAACAGCAAACAGCAACAGCAGCAGCAGCAGCAACAAAAAGTGGTTTGCTCCAGTCCCCAACTTTGACGGTGCCAGTTCTCTGTCCCGCTTAAGGTCGTCTGTAGAACGGAACCCAGAGACGACAAAAAAAATAAAAAAAATAAAAATAAAAAATAAACAAAGCAACAACAACAAGAGACAGCAGAGCAAGAACCGCGTTCATGATGATCATTATGATCGCAGCTTGGCATAGCAAACATTGATGACGCCGGCCAAAGAATGCGCCAACACCTTCCTCCCAACGCCCAACGCCTTGGCCCCGCCCCCTTCGGGCAGCCCTACCAGCCAGAGTCCCACACATCAGGCCAAACAAGTTTCGCTCAGCTTGCGCCGATCTACGAGCCGCATCGTATACTGTCAAGATCGTTCATAAACAGACCAAAGATCGGATCGCATGCAGCGACATGGCATCCAATCGGATGGATGGCCAGGTGGGGAGGTTGCATGCAACAACTGGCAACTGGCAACTGGCAATTGGCAACGGTGGCAACACTGGCTTACAGGTTGTTGTTTGCTTAGTACATGCTGTGCCAAAAGGTACCGAAGATCAGGTTTCGTTTAGGGATTATCATGAGCATTGTTAACTACCAAACTACCTCAACTCAGACAGACGCAAAAACCGAAATCTTTCAGGATCTGTAAATTGCAACATCAACAGAGTTGCGTTGAAGTAAATGCATATAGAACAAAATGGAGATCAGTAAAGATCAGTTAGAAGAAAGCTAACAAATATAGCTTTAACCTGAGTTAAGCTGTAATCGGTAAAGATCAGTTAGAGCCAACTGATGATCGGTTAAGATCAGCGATCTTTTACAACAAGCTAAACATCTGTTAAGATCAGTATTAATTGAAGTGAAACTCCTATTGAAACTATTTAATATTATTATATTATTTAAATTTATTAATAAAATATGTTTGTTAGTTAAAAAGAAATTCTTTCCTTGCTAAAGCTTAAAATAAACTTATTTCATATTATTTATAAGTAAATTCCAACTATGCAGTTTACCCTTTGTTATGTGGGTAAGCTGGTGTGTAAATGAAAAATTGAAATTTTAATTTTAAACACAAAAATAGAACCAAAAATTCTTGACTATTTGCTAATTAAAGCACAAAGAAACGCCCGCACAATGGGCTTCAATGCTTAAGTGTTTCATTGTTTATACAATTTTTGTAGTTAACAAAACATTAAAACAAAAAGCAACAACAACAACAGCAACACCAATTGGCCAGAAAACCAAATTTTAATATAACAATAACAAAAACAACAACGCAGCCAAAAACAAAATTAAACCTAAGAGAGAAAAGAACCAACGAAAAAGAGTACACAAACAATTTATCGTTATTATTAGTATTACTAAGTAATATTTAGAAAAAATGTGTATTCGTTTAAGTATTCGTTTTCTTTTGTTTCTTAATGTACCCTGTAAACGGAAATGAGTGAGTGAATAGGCAGTGAATATAAATGATAAGATAATTTGTTATAAACATTAAAATGGTAACTATGCATGCAAATTTAAATAAGTGATATATTATATATTTAACTATATTCGAATTTTTGCTTGTTTTTGTAATTTTTAATACTAGGGTATCTTAGAATTGGGCAGGCCCACCCACCTCTTTGGGGTTTTGTGTTGCCGTGCGCTGAAATGCAAATAAAACACACACTCAAAATTTGTATTTGTTATTTAGCTGCCCGTTCCCCTACCGATTATTGCCCTGCTTTGGCCCCGTCTTTGGATCGATTCTCCTGCACATTGCCCACGACTCATTTACTGATTCACAGATGCGAATATCTTGATTTTGAGTAACACCTCAAATACCCTTATTTCGTTTCGATTGACCTACGTCGGGCATGTCATAAAAGTGAGTCAACTTCTCAATTACCTTATCGCATAAACCTCTATTTTGCCAGCTTATATCATTTATCAATTGATAAGCATTATTTGTGCGTCTTGCTTTGGCTTCGATTCGAACGCAACATAAATGAAATAATTAAATTAATAATAAAAAATATTAAACATAAAATTAAGTTTGCATAATTTAAGAATCAGTTATTGATGTGGCTAATAAGACAAGGCTATATGAATATGATCTTTGCTAGATCAACTTCTTTTTCACAACAAAAAATAGCTTTTTAAATAACTAATGAATATTTAAGACACAACTTTTAGTTAACATTACATAAACACAGTTTTGCCTATTTTAAAAAATACATTTTAACAAAAGAATCAACTTTAATAGAACTTTTTTAATAATAGAACCCTTTAGTCTTTCAGTTTATGTTTTTTTATTTATGGCAATTTTCTTGGTTTGCTTTCTGGCATTTTCCTACGACTAGGACTCTTCGGCCTATTGGTGTGTGTGTGTGTGTGTCTGTGTTTGGCTATAATTGTTTTTAATATACCAGCGAGCTGTCAGGTTAGCAATTTTCCGTTGAAAACTTGGTCGTCGTCGTCGTTGTTGCCACTATAATTTATGATTGGAAAAACTATCTGGCATTTCCTTCGATGCGTTCGTTGGCTTTTTGCATATTCATGAAGTCGGGCCAAAGACAGCGATAGATTCCGAGCTCGCTTACAAATGAGATACAGATGCACACACACACACACACACACACTAACGCACACATATACAGCTAAATTGTTGCTGTTGTTTGTAGTTTTAATAACACTTAACAAACGCCTTGGACTTGGCATGAAAATTGTTGATAAATTATGTATCTAATAGTTGTTGCTTCTCCTTCTCGTTGTCGTTGTTGCTGTTGTTGTTGTTGTTGTTGTTGGCTGGCGCCAAAGACATAACTTCTAATTACTTTAATCGTCTATTTTTACAGAAGAACTTGAAAAACTCGAATTTCCATTTTGAACCTTTTTTTGTAAAGAAAACTTGCTGCAAGTACAAAATTTGTCAAAGGTATCAGATATGTAATACCCTAGTATTACTAATTAATTAAACATGTTTTTTCAAATAAAAATGAACATAAAAAACAAATATACATATAGATTTATTTTATAGCCTTATTTACTAGCTTTGACTTTTATGATCTCTGAGTTCATTTAGATAGATAGAGTGCTGAGATCTATTCTTAAGACAATTACATAATAATAATACGTTTTTATCAACATTTAAAGAGCACGTGGTCGAAAACATAAAAATAAAAAAATATAAGCAAGAAAGCTCTTAAGTCCTAAGATATAAACAATTACTTAAGTACCTCTTTATTTTGTGTATCACATGAGCATTTAATCTAGTATATCTACCAGACTTGCTGGTTTGTCTAATCCCTTGATAGACGACAACGCATGCTAACTGTTACAGGGTATTCAACGTGCTTGTCGTTTCATTTTATGCGCACAAGTAAAAAGTCAAGCATTGTATTTTAGTTTAATCATGATTCAAGGATTTGATTCAATTGCACGCACAATCAAAATGGATAGACGACTCGACTGGGCCCTTAGCCAGTTAGGGGTGACAACAACTGGGGGTGTGACATGATTACTGTACTCTAGCATTATCTAATAGCTGCGCAAAACGAATTCAACTGCGAGTTGTTGAACTGTGCCTTCAACTACAGCCGAAGGCCTTTCAAGCTCTCCTCACTTTATCGCGCGTATCGTGAATATAAACTCGTAAACTCGTCGATTCGTATATATATACATATGTGTGTGTGTGTGTGAGTGTGGGTGTGCGTGTGTATGTGTGTGTTTAAATCAAGTAAACGTGTCAATCACACAACGTCTTAGAAGTGTCAACAGCGCAACCGGCGACAGAATCACATAAGAAACAATATAACGATATAATATGTACACATGTAAGCATGTAATAATAATAGTAAGAATCAGCAGCAACAACGCCAATAACAACGATAATCATGTCGATAAACAACAACGATTATTATCTAAGCTGCAACGAACCACAAATACCCTAACATAAGCTTTTAATACACAAAGAAAAACAGTAAAAAAATAAAGAGAAAAAATTAAAATATTAGTTTTGCATAAAATATATCAATTGATTTTTTTTAATTTTATAATTTTGCTATCTTGAAGAATTTAAGAAAAATTAATTTCGTTGTGAGTTGAGTAGCGTTTCTTCAATTAGCCTAATTAATACTTTAAATATTATTTATTCTATTTCCCAGCTAAAAGCTCTGATTAGTACATCAATTGAACTAAAGCAACAGTACAATAATATGTTTATATATAAGAGTTAAGCTGGAACTAAATCAAGTTCTGTCCGGTTGCGTATTTGTTCATATGCGAGGGTAAAGTATTTATTCAGATAAGGGTGAAATAGTCGCGTTTTGGACTAGTTATGCTATTTAAGCGTAATTGAAGAATTTAATCATCATATTTTTTTTTTTTTTTTTTTTTTTTTTTTTTTTTTTTGGGGGGGGGGGGGGGGGACTAGAAACGAGTGTTGCTGTGAGTAGCTGTGAGTGTACTCACAAATGCTCAGAAATATTTGGCGCTTGGCACGTGGGTGGCCGGCAAATGCGGAAGCGGCACTTGAAATGCCAAAAAAAAACAAAAAAAAAACCATATATAAAAATGAACCACAACAAGAAAAATAAATTAAAGCAAGCTGTAGACAAGACTAACAGTTACCCAGTTCACAATTACATACACTTGTTTAGTAACAAATATACCCTTAATGTAAACAAAAATTCAATGGGTATAGGGCATAAAAACTGAGCTATATGCATGTAGATACAGTATCTTATATCTTCTAGCTTGTAGCTTTGTATCTTAAAGTATATTTCGCAGCGCTTTAATGTTTATAATCAGCGCTGGCATCAAGTGGGTGTCTTCCAACATGAATGAATATATTTAAATGGCAGCGCAAAAGGCGCACAAATCTCTGCCTGGTGGCACAGTATCTGTATCTGTATCTGTATCTGTATCTGCAACTATAGCTTTATCTGTATCTGTTGCTGTTGCTGTTGCTGTGTGCGAGCAATCGAATCAAGAGACAAACTGGGTAATTGGTTCATTATATTGTAGAAGCCAACGACATCCGCTCGTTAATGTAAATTACACAATAGTTTGAAATCATTCATTTCTTTTTTTTTTTTTTGGCTTCAGATGTCACAAAACGTTTTGTTTCCATTTCGTTTCTGACCGCTGTTCCTCTGTTTACAGCGAACTTTTAACATGAAGATAAATAACAAAAGTAAAATTATTTTCAAAGTAATTACATGAAAAATGGAATTAACAAAAAGAAAAGGATAATAAAAATATGACTTACTAAATTATTAACGATAGTCAATGTCTTGCAGAGAGCTGCTTACTGGGTAACTGTCAGTCTAGCACAATCAGAACTATCTATTTTTTATAGATACATTTGAAATGAAGGAATGATAAGCTAGAAGTATTTTTTTACTATTTTTACAATGCTACAATGTGCGCAATGTAAACAAATTAAATAGTCAAGAATTTCAGGAATCCACTTAAAGATTTAGAAAAATACATTTATAAAATTACTCGAGTTACGTACAAATGATTATCAGTTGAACTCAAAGCATGCGTAAATGTATAAGAATCAGGTATTTCTAGTATGTATGTGTGTTTGCTTACTTCACTGACTTAAAATAAAAGAATTAGCAAAAGACTGGATTGAACAAATTTTCAATTTGTATTTAACCTTTGATTTTTCAATGATAAGCTTTGAGAAAATTGGATATTTGGATTTTCATATGTAAAAAAAAAACTACGAATTGGAAAGAAAAAGAAAAAATTTAGATAAAAGCTTAATCCAAGAGAAGACTAAATAAAAAAGAAGTTAATTAATTATTTTTTTTAATTTAATATAACATATTTTCTTTTAAGTTTTTTTAAAAATGTTGGGTCTTTAATCTTTTAGGAGAAATTATTTGTTGATTCTTTTTGAAATGAATAAAAAGTTAATTAATCGGCAAATGTATATGGAAAAATAAACAAGCTAATAAAAAATAGAACAAAAGCTTAACAAACATTCCAGCACGTTTATTATTTTCTTTTGTAAAAATAACGATCACATTTTTGAAAACAAGATAAATATCAAGTTTTTGTAAAATATGCACATACATATATGCGCGTATATCTTATCAATTGGATCAATCGAACTACGTGAGTTTCCACCGTATTCTAAATTTAATAATAGCAATAAAAAGAAAAAAAAACAAAATGAACACAAATTTTTTGCTTGTATGCTAAAAGAAATTCCATATAAAAGGCGAGACATTAAAAAAGAGTCAAATCAATGGATGAATTTTATGCTCTCTCTCTAGCTCTTAAGACCTGTGATAAAGAGTAGGGTATTAAGAGCAAGCGAGAGATAATGAGAGAAAGAGTGGCAGAGAAATATATATATATATATATATATATATTTATTTATATACATATATATATATATATATACACATATATATGTATAGAGAGAGCAGCTGATAAAGCGACGAGAAGCGCGCGTCGATCGCAGCAACAACAAAAAGTAGAATACAATGGGAGCTATCAGTGGACTCCGTGATATGATTATCAAAAAGTTTCTTCTCGTTGTTGTTGTTGTTGTTGTTGTTCTTGTCGGTGCTGCTGCTGCCGCCGCTGGCAACGGCATTTTTCAATACACATGCTACATATGTAAAACAGTTTATTTGCACCACACACACACACATAAATTTAATATAATAAAGACACTTTTTCAACGTGCTTTGATAATACAGAAAAACGAAAAGCCCAAGTGCAAAAAAATAAGAAACATGAATGTTCTGGTCGGTCAGCAGATACCCTGTACACAGCTACGTGGGTGTATTAGAAAGATGAATGAATTATTGGAAAGATTATAAGAGCTTTTGCTATCCTCAGACTCGTCAAAACTGATTATTAAAGAACACGTTTACAGGGTATCGGAAAAAAATAACCAAATAAAATGAGAAAAAACTATTGGAACAGCAAAGAGTTATTTAATGTTAAAACTTAGCAAACATTAAACATGGCAGCTACTATTGTACAGATTATTGAAGATATGTATGCATATACATATGTATGTATGTATATATGTGTGTGTTGACACAGTTGTAATATGTTGAATAGCGTGCTTAAAAAAACATAAAATTAAGCCTGAAAACGAGAAAGAACGCCTTTTTTGGGATGCCGACAATTAAATACCCTCGCAGATAGAATCTCTGATAAGAGTACATATTCCATTGTAATATAAATGTTGGTGATATGTAACAGTACAAGGGGTTATCTAAAGAAACAGCCAATACTCATTATAGAAATCTAAATATTTTTCAAGCATATATTAATTTAATGGAGTTGCAGGTGCTGATGCCTCTTTTTGCCTGTTGCATAAGAGTGCGCAGAACCAATATGCCATTGTTTGCCCACAAGTACTGGGTGTGCACACTTAAGGAAAACAACTTTAGCCGAGGCAATTTAGCTCGGCTGGGACCATCCAGCTGCATGACATGCAAGCTGCAATTAAAGCTTCCAGATGCAACAAGTTGGCAGCACCAAAAAACAAAAAACATTGAAAAAGGCACGCAGAGGAAAAAAACCAACAACACTACACGTTCATTGATAAACAGCAGCAGCAGCAGCAGCAACAAGCATAAACACGATCAACGATTGCGGATGCTGTTGTTGTTGTTCTTTTTGTTGTTGTTGTTGTTGTTGTAGCTAATGCACTTCGTAATGCGGCTTTCGTTTAAGCACTCTCACTCTCCCTCTCGCACGCGCGCACACGCACACGCACACACACTTGCATACTTACATTAATATGTTTTGTCCAAAGTAGCAGTAGCAACAAAAACAACAACAACGGCAACTGGCATCAATCAGCCGCAATGCGTCGCCGTCGTCGTCGTCGACGACAATTGAGACTAACCAACATTAAACTATAACTTCCTCACACAAACATACACACACACAGTGACACGCACACGAGCACTTTTTCTTACATGACATGTGTTGTAAAATTTTGCACTGATTTTTTATATGGTTATTTTATATTTTGCTTGTATCTTTGGCACGCACCACAATAAAAAAAAACTGGAAAAAATTTAAAAAATAAACAGGAATAATCACACACAATAGTAAATAATTTAGAACAAATGCGCGCGCGCGGTTTCACAGCAGCAGCAGCAACTAAAACAACAACTACTAAAGAAGGGCGCGCGCAAACATTAAATTTAACAACAAACAAAAATTTAAATCAATATATTATAATAAAATTATAAAAATATAATACAAATGCACATGGATATATACAAAAAGTGTTGTCTCTTGTTGTTATTCTTATTATAATTGTTGTTGTTTTTTGTTGTTGCTGCTGGTGCTAGTCGGTTTACGACAACGACGATCGCAACAACAACAACGAAATGAAACGCACGAAGTGCACGACGAACGATCTGGCACGCACGAAATGCAAAAACGCACTGAAAATGATATTTAAAAAAGAGAGTCGCAGCGACATTTCATTATTTACGAAATGCTCCACGCATTCGGGCATCCGATTCCAAATGCACTGCCCGCGCACACGCCCATCGCGCGATCAACTGTTGTCGCATATTGCCTTAATGAAATTAACGAAAGATGAATTAAAAGCAAACAGATAAATACGATACAGGCGTAGAAAACACATTCAAATTCAAATTAAAATCAATATAACGCAAAACACTCAAATTGGCACTGTTATGCGCGCAGCGTGCGATTTAACAGGCGCACTGTTAAAAGCAATGCGGGTATGCTGGAATGACACTGCAGAGTTTTGAGCTGCCCCTGCTGCCAGGCGCATAAGAGGTTTTTATAGTAATTTATTTTTATTATTTAAATTGATTTCAAGGTACTTATTTTACGCATAAAACTTACGTAGAGCCAGCCAATTTATAGTTTTGTAAAGGGATGACACCTAAAATTATATAATCTTATGGAAATGGCAGTTGAGCACTAATGTTATTAACAGCGCAATAACAGTGTGATACCTTATATATTGTACTGTTAAGCTAAGGCCGTTATTTTTAAACAGCCGCTTAAGTGAAAACATTTCTAAGTTTGTTTTTAAAGCAATTTCAACTATTGATGAAATTAAAGCTTTTATTTTAATAGTGTAGAGGTGCCACACAGTTATGAAAATATGTATCTATTGTTCGCTAAGTGTATCGATGAAGTTTGGACACTTTATATGGACTTGTCGTTGATAATATGCCAGATGCGATCGCGCCAGGCCTTAGAGAATGAAGCAAATGGCTGTTCTTTTAATAAATTACCCATCTTTGCGTGCGCCACATTCGGCGGATACAGTTTCATCAAATTCGACGACGTTTTAGTCAACAGAAAATCCAGGAAATCTTCCATGTTGCTACTATCGCTGATCAACTGGTGTGTTGCGTAGACACAAATCTGATCGACATCCGCCAACTGCTTAAACACTTTTTGCTTTATTGCACAGTATTCAACCCTTGATTCAAAGGTTTTCTCCAACGACTCGAAAAGTGTCTTCATCTTATCGGCGCTCTCCCTGGTCTCGTTCCAATTGGCGAAGATGCGGCACAGGAACTTGTAGCGCTGCAAGCAAAGTGCTGCATCGTGGTCCGATTGCTGCATGGTAGAGTCAAGTGCATTGCAACGGAGCTCCACAATGCCTGCCATCTGCCGCAGACTGCAGTCGAAGCGCTCCAAGTCTTTTAACAGCTTCTTGGTCTGAGCCGAGGAATCGAACAGTTCCCCAATCTGTTGTTGCAACTTGTACGCGTTGCGTTGCAGCCTTAGAATGCGTGAATCGTTCGAATCCGTTAGCTGTGGCACATCCTCGCAATAAAGTGGCACACGCCGCGGACAGTCCGGCACGCCTGTATTTAGCTTCAGTTCCACCTCGTTTAAATATTTCTTTAGGTGCCCCAATTCATCAGCAATTTGTTGCACATCAAGTTTGGCAGCATTTAAACTATTGGTTTCAAATGTGCTACTGTTGCTAATGCTGCTGCCGCTGTTGCTTATACTACTGCTGCTGTTGCCGGTGTCCAAATCGGGGCACGGAACAAATGTTTTCATTGTGTCTGTATGTTGTTGTTTTGTTTCGTTGTTGTTGACTACTGCCCCAAACGGTTAAAAGTCCAGTCGGAAAACAGCTTTGAGTTAAATAGAAAAGCAAGTTTTTTTCAAAACTTACCTCCCTTTTTACACAGAGTTGCCTTGAGCACATTATCAAGTAATAATTCAATTGAACTGCGCTGTACACACAGTGGTTCATTTTTCAATTGTATGTTAATTGAGGCAAGTTAACTATTTAATAGCAATTCCTCTTACTATTTACTTACATAAAGAAAATGTATGTTTAAAAGTGTTGTATAATTATTTAATAAGTTACGATAAATAAATGCAAAATAAAAGAAACAAGTTATCGATAATGGAAATAAAGTAAACGATTAGCTACAAGCTGATGCGTAGTTTATTCAGCAAAGGAGGTAGTTCATTCGAGCGATTCGTTACAGCTCTAGTCTATAGACACGTCATGGTCGACAAAATTAAAAGTTGTGTATATAATAAATAAGCTGCAAAAAAAGATAAGTTTGCATGTTGAAACAATCACAGCATGGTTTACATTGACCGCAGTAAGTACAAGTAGTGTCATATAATTGATTTAACATCATATTAAGCTCTATGTTTGCTTTCAGATGGTCGGGTCTGGGAGAAACGTCCTTGGGACTGGCAACGTGTTGTCGAGATTTTCGTTGGACTCTGGTATCTAATACTGCAATTGTAAGCGCAACTTGAACTCTGCTTTATTGATTTGATTTGACAAATCCCATCTTGCTCTTGCAGCTTCCAGACCCTAGTGGCCCCCTTTAATGGTGCCACTGGAAATAACCGCAATGACGAACGCCGTAATCCTGGTTGGGGTGGTGGTGGAGGCGGTGGCGGAGGAGGAGGAGGAGGCAATGGTGGTGGAGGTGGCGGAGGCGGTGGACTAAGGCCCAATCGACGTATTGGACGCATACAACAGAGTGTTGATAGCAGTGCATGTTCCATGGGCGGTGGATGAGGGTAGCAGCGGCGTCGTTGGGTCCAACACCCTCGTTCGCCGCTGAACTATCGCGTACTTCAAAAGCACTTAATATACGTCCCTAATCGGTATATGATCTCGCAAATTTATTTGCGCATATGAAGCTACATTCATAAACTCAACGACGAGTGGAATGTTGCTGAAACGGTCTATACTGAGATTGGGTCTTGTTCTTTTGGCTACGTTTAATGAATTGCAACAATGTAAATTAGCTATTTTGCAGGCTTAAGTTACATAAACTTTCTCTTAAATTAATTGTATCTTGGTGCTGATATCAACACTAAAAATCCTTCAGTGTCGTATCAGTTTTAATGGAACATGTTGGAAATATCAAATACTTAAAATTAACAAATCTCGATATCCAATAGTAATTGTGAATTTACAAACAGTTACAATAAGCTAATCTATTAGAAGTTAATATATATATATATATATATTATGAATATTTGCTAAACAATAAATTTCAATATTTTTTTTATATGGTTAACAATATTATATATATTGTTTCCTATAAACACAGCTCAATATCTTATTTTTATTCTTTTGAACGATTAACATATATCGGAACATTAAGCACCGAGTGCGTAATGTATATTAAAATTTTAATTTTCTATACACACATATGGAAAATATTCCATTTACTTAACGGATATATTGTACTTACTATTTGAAATAAAATTGATTTTATATGGGTCAAATCAGTTTCATGAATTATATATTTCAAAATTCGATGAAGTAGAACTAGTTCTGCTAAAAGTATCGATACACCCATTTTTTAGTTCCAACCACATGTGTAAGTATGAATATATCGAATATTTTACGTTTCATTTCACTTATTCCGTTAGCTGTCTGGTATGCCGAGTTCATCGTGTAGTACATACATACATACGCGTGTGTGTACGCTCATAATTTACTTGACAATTCGTGAGCGTTCTTCGTAGTAAATTCTTTTAGACATCAGCGACAGCGTTAAACATATTAGAGCCAAATTTTTGAATATCACATGATCCGTATTTGATAATTACGAAAAATATGGAAATGGAGGCCGAAAAAGGTATTACACAAAAACGGCACAAAAAAAAGCAACTAAGCGTTAGCGTGCTTATGCTCTCACATTTTGTTTTGCAGGCGAAGCGTGCACCAAGGAACCCGATGATGGAAATGGAATAGACGCGGTGTCGACCTTGGATGCAGAATCCAAAACTCTTCAAGATAATGAAGTTGACTCAACATGTTCCGTAGAAGAATCAACTGCAGCTCCGCCCAGCGAACCAGTCCAGGAGAAACCTGGGTCTCCACGCAAAGGCAGCCGTTCGCCCAGCGCCACACGCAAGTCGCGTAGCCGCAGTCGTAGCCGCAGCGGCAGTGTAATTGACAGTTCCAGACGCTCACGCAGTAAATCTGGATCCAGACGTTCTCGCAGCGGATCTGGTCAACGTTCTCGAAGTGGGTCGCGACGCTCGCGTAGTGGATCCGGTTCCAGGCGTTCGCGCAGTGGATCGGCACGTTCTCGAAGCGGCTCACGCTCTCGTAGCGGCTCCAGACGTTCACGCAGTGGATCAAAGCGTTCTCGCAGCGGATCCGGTGAACGCTCGCGCTCTCGCAGTGGAAGCAGACGCTCACGTAGTGGCTCAAGACGTTCCCGCAGCGGCTCCAGACGCTCCCGTAGTGGATCTGGCTCTAAGCGCTCCAGAAGTGGCTCCCGGCGCTCGCGTAGTGGCTCTAGACGCTCGCGCAGCGGATCAGGTGGACGTAGCCGTAGCGGTTCCAGACGCTCTCGTAGTGGATCGGGTTCGCGACGTTCACGAAGTGGTTCAGGCTCCCGACGTTCGCGCAGTGGTTCTGGATCCAGACGATCACGCAGTGGATCCGGAGGACGTTCTCGCAGTGGATCTAGACGTTCGCGCAGTGGCTCAAGACGCTCCCGCAGCGGTTCAAGGCGATCGCGCAGTGGTTCTGGCTCCAGGCGCTCACGCAGCCAATCCCGCCGCTCACGTAGTGGCTCACGACGATCACGTAGTGGCTCCAAAGCCTCTCACGCCGGCTCCGTGCGCTCACGCAGTCGATCCCACAGTGCTACTTCAACCCACAGTCAAAGTGAATCAAAGATTAAGTCCGAGGCCCGAGCCTCTCGATCGCGCTCCAATAGTAATGCCGGCTCTGTCAATTCCCAAGATGCATTGAATCGCAAACGGGTTGCAGCCAGCGACTCTGAAGGTATGTTCTATATACATATACTTTAATATATATTCCATACAAATTGTTTTTCTTCCGCAGATGACGCACCAAAGTTACAGAAAAAACGAGTTAAGATCACAGACACAGATAACGAGGATGAGGAGGAAGAGGGCAAGGAGCAGGCTGGCGATGGCAATAATGCAGAAAAAGCAGAGGAAAAACTAGTTGAAAGTTCGGACGATGAAAACACGCCCATTTCAAATGAACCAGAGTAAGTGCGAATCACCATTGAAATAATAAAGGATAATTATTTATGTTTATCTATAAATGCGTTCAGAAACAGCAACTTTATATCCGATTTCGATGCAATGTTGCTGCGTAAAAAGGAAGAGAAACGCGTGCGCCGACGCAAGAGAGATATTGATCTGATAAATGACAATGACGATCTTATTGATCAATTGATTATAAATATGAAAAATGCATCGGACGATGATCGCCAGCTGAATTTGATTGGGAAACCGGCAACAAAGAAAATTTCAATGCTCAAACAAGTGATGTCACAGCTTATTAAAAAGGATCTTCAATTGGCCTTTCTGGAGCACAACATACTCAATGTACTTACAGATTGGTTGGCTCCGTTGCCAAACAAAAGCCTCCCTTGTTTGCAAATACGAGAGAGTATATTGCGCCTGCTTTCCGATGTAAATAGATACTACTACTTTATTATTATTATATATTTATATATATCTGTCCTTTTCCATTTCATTAGTTCCCAACCATAGATAAATCGTATTTAAAACAATCTGGCATTGGCAAAGCTGTTATGTACTTGTACAAGCATCCACAAGAGACAAAGACAAATCGCGATCGTGCGGGTCGCTTGATATCCGAGTGGGCGCGTCCCATCTTCAATTTGAGCTGTGATTTCTCAGCGATGAGCAAGGAGGAGCGTCAAGAGCGTGATTTAGCGCAAATGTCCCGCAATCGCCATAAGAGCCCCGAACCGGAACCAGCATCGTCCAGCAATCCACCATCTCTGAATCAAACATTCTCGAGCGAAGATAAACTGCTTCGTCCTGGCGATCCCGGCTGGGTGGCCCGCGCACGTGTACCAATGCCTTCCAACAAGGATTATGTCATCCGCCCGAAGTCAACAGTCGAGGGCGAGGTTTCTGTATGTTATTTTAAATGTAATCCAATTAATTGTATTCATGTGCTTTTTTTTCTTTCTTTATGTTTAGTCCTCAAAGCGTAAACCCAATCGCTATGAAAAGCATATGAAACGATTTTTGGACTCGAAACGTTCAAAGGAAAGTCGTCGCGCCGTCGAAATATCTATAGAAGGTCGCAAAATGGCGCTTTAAGGATAAGACAACCACTAGTAAACACACATTTTATATAAAGCATTCAAAACAACTGAACAAAATGAATTACATATATCTTGTAATATATATACATATATATATTTATATAAATATATCTATGTATGTGTATAACAATTGACGCCTTTTGTAGATGTATGTATGAAAGTATCTTATATTTAATGCCACAAAAACATATTCAATTTTCAGACTTATATTCGACTATTGCTGGCGAGCTTAAGTTAATAAATGAGTTCCTCAATCAACATCTATAGAAATGAGAGTCCTCTCGCGCACAATACTTAAGTCGCCATTGTCCTGTGATACGAATTTTTCTATGTCACAAGCAAGTTAAATCGACTTAAGACATACTTACATATAAATAATCTATTTGAATGCAACTTGATATTTAGTTGAATTTAATAAGCTTAAACCCTATAGTAAAAGTGGCCCAAAATGCGATCATCTAAAGGGGCTAAGAAAAATGAAGCTTGTTTCTAGTATTTCTAGACGACACAATTGATATGTACGATTAAGACGCTCCAAATACGAATCAATAAATAGTACTGTGAGTGAGAACTGTCTTCTTCCGCTCCTCTGTCAATTAAACTATCTCTTTTAATAATATAAATATTTTTAAAATCAACACAAATTAAAAGGAACGACAAAAGTATACGAATTGCATGAAAACCATAAAAGAAAATTGATTTGTTGGTTTAAGGCTTAAGTAAATGTCTTCTCTGCATGGAATAGATACAGAAAAATTTTATATTTTTCTAAAAATATATGCTTTTTACCTGTGTAATTTAAAATAATGTAATGTACGCGTTTTCCAACCAAAATCTGAGCTCAGTGATGCAGAAGAACAGGTTCACGAGCTGATCCATTGAACCGAACCAACGTTTTTTTTTTTAAATATAATACAAAATTGTAGATACGCAAAAAAAAAAAAGGTGAGTGCTATGCAAATATATAAAGTTTGTGCAATTAAATGCATAAAAAACAAACAAAAATATTTATGAAAAACTTCAGTCGCACCTATGTACATACATATGTATGTACATAAGTGTAAATTTATTAAATACATGCATGAATGTAATTACATATATATTTATATATACATATGTATGCATGCATATACTAATGTGTATATGTAATTCATTTAACAATTCAAACACTCAACTTTATCTCTGACGGTAGCTATAAATTTGTTTTGTGGGTGTGTGTCTAACGGAATCTCATAGATAGTCTGTAAACATATGAAAAAGGAATTAATATTAAAAGTCAAATTAAGGGCATTTTTATACGATTATTAAAAAAACTACCCAGTTGAAAATTAAGTACACACAATATATTTATTAGTATGTGTAATTGTTGCAATCTAAGTGAATGTCAATCTAACCGGTTTGTGCCAATAACAATGCTTAAATCCAATTTATTTTTGTGTGACATAATTTTTCCTTAAAAATCTACTTTTTGTTACAGCAAATTTTCTAGCGGTCACAGTGTTTTTATTTGCTCCTCGCCGTGCGTACGTGTGTGCGGGTATTTGTGTGTGTGTGTGTGTGTGTGTATTTGTGCGCGGCAGCAGCAGCAATAAAAATTGCTGAATTTTGTTGGTAGACATTATCTGCCATGAAATCAGCGACACCCAACGCAGATCGCACTTTGCGTACATACATACATACATAGATAGATAGATAGGTGTGTACACATACAAGTACATATAAACATATGTAGGTCGCGTTCACCTTTTGTTGTTATCGCTTAATAAGTATTAAACCGGTTGCGCTCCACAAATAAGTGTTCAAACGCATAAAGTGCTCCGGCTCATGTGGTAGTCGTGTTCTTTTGGTTCGCATCCATAGACAAAACAAAACGAAGCTACATAAATAAAATGTCTGACATGAAGAAAAACGCGAAAATTGGCATTGTTGGCAGGTAGGATGCGTCTATTCTATATATGTATGCATTTATATTCACCTAACATAATCCTGTTTGTTTGCCATAGCGGCCTCATCGGACGCTCCTGGTCGATGCTATTCGCCTCGGTTGGCTATCAGGTGGTGCTCTATGACATCCTGCCCGAGCAGGTACAAGGCGCGCTAAAGGCGACGCAAAAGGAGCTGATTGAGCTGGAGGCAAAGGGTTTGCTGCGCGGCAAGCTGAATGCAGTGCAACAATTTAGCTGCATTTCGGGCACCAACGATATCAAGGAGCTGGCGAAGGGTGCCATCTTCATACAGGAGTGCATACCGGAGAAGTTGGACTGGAAGCAGGAGCTGTTTAAGAAGCTCGACGCTGTCGTCGATAGCAACACCATCCTGTCCAGCTCCACCAGCACATTCCTGCCCTCGCTGTTTACCGCCAACCTTAAGCACAAGCATAACGTGAGTTTCTTTGCACTGACCGTGGAAAATTCGAAAAACAAATAACCACATATGTATGTTCGTGTTTACATATGTATATTTGTTTGTGCCAATCAGCATCAAAAGCGACATTATCTACACATGTCATTTGTCAAAGTGTTATCTTTCACTTAGCGCCCACTTTGATTTATTTCCTTTGCCTTTCCAGACTGTTGTCTCCCATCCCGTTAATCCGCCCTACTATGTGCCGCTGGTGGAAATTGTGCCCGCGCCGTGGACAAAGCCAGAGGTCGTACAAAAGACGCGCGCCCTCATGGACGAGATTGGCCAGAAACCTGTGACGCTGTCGCGTGAGATTGAGGGCTTCGCCCTTAATCGCATTCAATATGCTATCCTTAATGAAACCTGGCGTCTGGTTGAGGCCGGCATACTCAATGTTAAAGACATCGATAGCGTCATGAGCGACGGCCTGGGCATGCGTTACGCGTTCCTGGGGCCACTGGAGACCGCTCATCTGAATGCCGAAGGCATGGAAAACTATTTTGAGCGCTACTCCAAAACGATCTATGCCGTCAGCGAGACAATGGGCGCCACTCCCAAAATGGAAGGACCCACCGCCGTTGACATTGCCGAGCAGCTGAAGGAGATGGTGCCGCTGGACAAGCTGGTGGAGCGTCGGACGTATCGCGACAACTGCCTAACGCATCTCAGCCTCTTGAAAAATAAGCTGAATAATAATTAAAAATTTCTACAATTTAAGCAATCAGATTCAGTATAACGCTCCAAATGCATTTTTTAAAAATTCTTTATTAGCTTGGCTTATAAATATGTATGCAGGCAAGTAGATTGTAAAATACATTCTGAATAATACACTGGACCTCTTAACTAATTAATGTTAGTTTTTTTTTTGCGACGGACGTCAAAACAAGCAACAAAAAAAAAAAATAAAAAAGCACGGACGGATTAATATATGCTTAAAATAAGTGTTTATGTAGTTTCATTCAAAGTTCATTAGTTTTATTGAAAACATCACATATTGTCTGGCCTCTATTGTGCAGCTTTCTTGGAGAGAGACGCTGCTCGCACGCTTGGAGTGGAGGAACTGGAGCTGGTATAGCTGCTGACTGGTCGCAAGGATCTGCGCTGCACTGAACGCATCTGTGGCATTGGTGTGCTGGTGCAGAACATTTTGCCGGCTGTCTTGCCCTTTGCTGCCATCGGCGTGTCCTGTCCATTGCAGCGTGGCGTCATTGTGTTCAAGTAAGTCACCTCCGTGGGCACCAACGACGTTTTAACCATGGGCACCACACGCTTAATGGGTACATTGGCTTTGGTCGATGCCGTTTTGATAACGGATTCGTTATTGGCAACGGGTTTGACACGGCTACCCATAAGGACTTTGCCATGGGCAGCAGGCGTCACCACTTTCCCAGCTGCTGAACCAATTGAGAACGAGTTGCGGCGTTGTCTAAAAGACGGCATTACATTCAATTTGTCGTCCACGTTCGAGAGCTCCTTTAGCGGCACAAACTGGCTATCGCCAGAATATTGCTTCGCTAACGCTCTTGGTCGATCCTGCTTGGATTTGTCGTGTATTGACAGCGACGACGAGCGGCGTCGCAATGAGCTATTCTCATTATTGATAGCGGGTGTCTTGACTGCTCTGGCGGCGGACGGATGCACAATGCAGTTGGGCAATTGATTAGCACCAGTTGAATTAACAACCAATATTACGGTTTGAGCTCCATTATGCTCCGTTTCGTAATGATGTTGGTCGTTGTCATTTAACTGCATCTTGGTCAGATTGTGACGCTCCAAGAGTTCGTTGATTTGCATAGCAAAATTATCGTTAACCACTTCCGTTATATACGAATCCGATTTTTTAATTGGACTCGACGGTTTCTCAAGCGTTTCACCATCATATGTTGCCGAGGAGCAGGTCATAACGTCCGGCAACGGCTGCCCATTGCAGTTGTCTGTGGCCTCGACCTTCTTTCTCTACACATGTAAAACCAAACATATATAAATGTAAACGATTGAATTGCGTGCAGTTATAACTTACCTGTAAATCCAGATCAAGATCGAATGTGGCTTGGCGTGTGTATTTGTGTGGTGATTCCAGAACGACTCGGTTCGTGTCTGGCGTCGTTGGGGCACTGCAGGATTGGAAGGCAGCACTGATCGATTTGATGAGCGCATTGAATTGATCCCTTTTGGATATGTCAACGTGTTCACAAATAAGTGATTTCATGTCTTCCAGCAGCTTGTCAACGTCAGCCCGTCCGCTTGTGGATAGCTGTGGACTGTTTGTTGCTGAGTCCTGTTTACTGTTGCTGGCGTTAGGTAATGTAGTTTTGGCTGGCGAGTCCAGAATAGCGATTCGAAGCATCTTTAAGCGTGCTTCGAATTCGGCATTTGAGCAGGCTTCGTCACTAAGATCGGTGGCAGGACTTGTATTAGGGATTGGGTTTGGCTCATCTTCAATTAACTTTATCGGCGATTCTGCCGCAAGCATTTGCAGATTTTCGCTAAGAAACGAACTCTCAAAATAGTTGCCAATTGTATTTGTCAAACATTTTGTTACCGCATTATGCGGCGGCGGCGGCGTAGACTGATTAATACCAGATAATCGTGCGGCATTTAGCTTGGCTAGCTGTTGCAGGCTAAGTAGACGCGGATCATTGCCGGCTGATGAGTGCTTGTTCGCATTTGCGTGCGCCTGCGATTCCATTGCAACTGGCGGGGTCTCATTGTTCAAGTCCTGGTCCTCACTATGCAAATTTTTGGCAGCTGTAATCGGTGCATTTTCCAAATCATTTTTAAGATGCAGACCCTGTAAGTAAGCGAAAAACGGTCATCTTTCTAACAAAGAGTGCGTGTGCTGTGTATGTGTTTGTGTTAAACGACCTTGATGCAGGCTTCTTTTTCCATCGAATCGAAAGGATCATATGGTCCCTTGAAATTTTTTGATTCAGCTGGAACCGGCTCTTTTGGCGTTTCTTCAACGACAGTTTCGTCTTTAACAGGCTCATCCCAATCTGTCAAGTCAATAAGATTTCCAGTATCACACATTTTATAAAAGAAATACGACAACAAAATTGGCGCAAGCTTTTAAAA
Organism: Drosophila lacertosa; assembly: GCA_004143845.1. NCBI lineage: Eukaryota > Metazoa > Arthropoda > Insecta > Diptera > Drosophilidae > Drosophila > Drosophila lacertosa. The sequence continues at coordinate 7,762 of SCDZ01000841.1, read as the reverse complement.
CAATGCAGAATTTCCCGCTTTTAGCCCGTTTTAGTGATGATACCAATGCAACCATATGCATGTACCTTAAATCGATTCAATATTTTAGATAATTATCGACCATTTGAACTGCTGGAGCTCCTTTCTGATGCAGGTAATAAACTCATATGCTCAATAAATATTTAATGCCTAGGTAAAGTCTAAAGCATCCAGTGAATGTATTTTTTTTTAAAAAGATCATAGTATAGTGGAAAACATGTCTACATAGGGCAACTGATTAAAGGTGTGATTTTAAAGGTGTTCAGTTACCGTGGCAACGTTAAACGAATTTTCGTGTTCTATTCCACCATTTTCGATATACGATAAGTGGCCCCAAACATTGATGGGCTTGGTAGACATAAACACAATGACTAACTAATTATAAAAACATCGACACACACAGTTCGGACTTCAAACTACAAGTACACCAAATACACTAGTAATTAATTCCAATTTAACAGCTTATTACACAAACAAAAAATTCTTTTTTTAAGGTAAAACGGTTATGCTGGTCGAATCGTTATAACAAATCGACAAAAAGGTCAAATCAAAACTTTTCGTTGGATCACTGCAGTTTGAGTTAGCTTAATTAAATAATCAAACAATAGAATGAGTTTGCCAGTCTCTGTCTGGATTTTGTCTTTGTTAATAATATGCGGAATTTTCGAGACGCAAGCGCAATTAAATTTGGACAAGCTCGACTTGCAAAGTCAAATACCTGATGATTTGTTAAAATCGAATATCAGTTACAGCCAAGTCAAAGAAGTGCTGCGGAAAAAATGCATAGATGTGTCCGGCGAAGAGCTTGGCGACCGGGCTTACAACGATATTGAGTCCGGATTTATGACGCTTAGCGAATGCATTAACAACATTGTCAATTATACGGCAATGCAACAGGAGATCCAAGAGGCAAGTCCTCGCGGCGAACTGGACGTTGTGTTCAATAAATACTGCACCAAACGAACGATGGCCATCGACTGTTTTGAGGTGTTCACAGACAAACTGTTGCCTTGCCTGGACAAAGAGGAGCAGGAAAGCCAGGGCGTCATTAAACGTATTGTTCAAAGTCTACTAAATTTCGTGTGTCACAAAGATGGCGATCAAATAGCTTTGTTTATCGCCGAGGAAGGCCCCGAGTGCCTTGAGTCGCAAAAGGACAATATTCAACAGTGCATTAACAGCACCTTTTCTACGTATTTTAATGAGGCAGACATTCACGATAGCAATCAAATCAAAACAATACCCAAACTGGTCGTCGACCAAAAACAGTGCGGTGATATTAAAACATTGGAAATATGCATTGTCCGCCACTTGGAGCACTGCTCGAAAATCACGCCGGCCAATCTAATAGAGTCCATGTTTAATTTTATACGCAACGAGACGCTTTGTCGCAATTATCAGCAATCGGCCTACACAGCAGGCGCCAGTACATTTGCCCAACCACAAGCAATAAGCAGCATGCTGATTAATACTCTTTGCATATTTATCTTGTTTAAGATATGCAATTTTAAGTAATTACTATCCAATTCGGTTAGTCTAAAAACGGTGCAGCTCGAGATCTGAACAAAGAACTTCTCGTGTTCAGGTTTTTCCTTATACTTTTTATTAGGGTTATTTTTTTTTTAGGTTCAAATTACTGAAGCTAAATGAACAATCGAATTGTGCGCATAAATTTGCATACATACATATGTATTATTTAAGTGTGTGCTTTTTGTTTGGCACATGTTATTATTAGCCATCACAATGCAGTTTTTATACTGCAATTTGCTATTTTTTTTATTGTAATCTCCTTATATGAACACAGGCAACAATATTATTACTATTTAAAAAACAAGGAAATCTCATAAACATATGCAAAAGTTAATAAATATGTTGAGGGTACAGGTTTAAAGTTTATTATGCATATGTATGTATAATGTAAATGGGAACATGAATGTATTACAAAAAATGTGAAAATAAAGTAACAAATCTACAAACTAACATTTTTATTTTAAATACAAAGTTCAAGTGTAAGAAGAAGCCAAAAGCTTTCTGGCGTAATTTATGCACTACCAAAATAGAATAATTACTGCAGCGTTTCCCCTAATTAATTATTTCAGTCAGCTTTCTTTTAGTATTTTAAAAACCAGGTATTCGCTGCATTTTCTTAAGCGCGGATTTAGTATTTCGATAACTTATGCGCTGGGCACGCACATCTCTAATGCGCAGCTAGCTCGTCTTCAACATATTTACAAAACTAAGTCTGAGACTGAGCTCAAACGACAAACACCGTTTTAAAGTGTCTAAAATGATCTTCAAACAAGAAGCTTGAATATTTTTAAAATCTGTAGTCTCTTCAAGAGATTGAGCTATCATAATGGAGCATGAATACGGCCAAACTATCGATAATGTTGATGCATTATCACTGGATATAACAACATTTAATATTGCAATGACTGCAGTTTCGGCATTCATGCGCTTTGTTGCGATCGTCATGAATTGGTGTCTAGCATTCGAGTATTGGCAAACAGAATCGTATGCCTATTGCGCTTGGACAGTCGCATCAATATTATTGCCTATGATGCTAACAACATTGATATATTCAAATGTGTAAGAACCTAAATATTATATTCCTTTTGATAGGAATCTTTCATACGCTGGAGTATTTAAACTTCGGCACTAACGGCACGAAACTAATCGTTTTTTCTGAATCAAAAATTGTTGTTTGACATTTTTAGCATAATCATTAGCAACCTGAGCGAAAAACCCGTTATCCATGCGGACCTAATTCGAAAACTTGCCCTCTCGTATTTGTTTCGCGATGCATCCACCTTGAACTGGGAATTGAAGCATGCTGAGGCTAAAAAGCGGGGCGACAAGGTCGCCGAGATCGAGTAAGTAGCTTAAAACTTGAGAAAAAGCATCGATATATAATATATTTTCCTTTTGGTTTCCATTTACACTTTAAGATGCTACCGCAGACACTTGAAGGAAGAATGCAATGTGGGCTTCATGCGACTGTTCGATTCATTTTTAGAGTCTGCTCCCCAAAAAGTATTGCAGCTAGCTATAGTTTTGCGATGTATTGAAAGTTTAACGTGTAATAAGTATAATGCATTTTATTTAATTCAAACCCATCATTGTCCAGTGGATTCTTAATCTGTAAGCTATTTCATTTCAGATGTACGTGCTCTGACATTTTTGATATATTATTTAAGTATCGCGTGGTGTTTGGTCGCCTACAATCGCTCGAATCGCCTGGTTCAGCTAGATAAATACGATATAAGAACTAAAGGAATTGTTGTGCAATTCTGGTTTCTACTCTGTCTAACTGGTTAGTTTGATTTATTGAAATAAGTAAAGGAAACCTTCTCATTCAAACATTATTTCTAGGTTCTCGTACCACTTGCATCGCGTATATGGCCAGTTTATTTCCCTTGCCAACTTTTGCTGCTTGTATTGTACACATTTTTCTCTGTGGCACTGTCGTTTTCATTCTCGACACACCGAACTTTGGAAAATCTAGACAACTCAAGTATATATTGTGCCTGACATTCGGCGTGGTTTATCTTTTTATATTTACGCCCGTTTCGGATGCGCCAACCAAGCCTAAGTATATTATTTATTTATCGTTTTGCTTTCTACAAAACCTTTTGGCCTGTGTTCTTTGGTGTCCATTGTATTTGTCCATATTAATTATGGGCTTATATATAGCGGGCATACTCTTGATGATCTTCTACTATTTGAATTGCCATCCAGGCATAACGTCTGCTATAATTTAATATATGTAAGTCTAGGGGGAGAGAGCTAATCAAAAGTGCAAATGAAATGAAAATAAATGTAATTTAAGAAGTTTATTAAATTTAATTATGTTTAATAATCTATTGAAGTTAATTTTGCGCATGCGCGCAGTTATTTTACTAGAGCTTTGAATAAGCATTGCCCTTGTTTAGTGATTTTTGCGTTATGAAGAGCTGGTCACACTAAAAGAAAGAAATGGCTTAGACTAGGTGGCAGTGAGTTACCAAGCTAGGCACCAACAAATTAACTTTCACTTCACTAACTTAAAATTTCCAAAACAGTCGAACGCTGTAATGTAAAACCAATAACATATGGACAATATATTTAACAAATATGGCATCGAAATATGAGCGCATCATCAGTGATTGCAGATCGCGTAATATATTGTGGGAAGACGCTGATTTCCCAGCGATACAATCGTCCGTGTTTTATTATCAAACGCCCCCATTTACGTTCCAATGGAAACGCATCGCCGAATTAAACAATGCGCAGGCCTCGTTCCTCAATGAGAACGCCGAGTTCGATGTGGTGCCAGGTAAAATGGGCGATCGCTGGCTGGTTTCTTGCCTGGGCGTTTTATATTCGTTGCGGAATTTATTTTATCGCGTCGTGCCCGCCGATCAGGGCCTGGACAAATCGTTTGGCATCTATCGCTTTCGCCTGTGGTGGTGCGGTGAGTGGGTGGAGGTGCTTGTCGACGATCGCCTGCCCACGATCAACGGACGACTCGCATTCATGCAGCCCCAGTCGTCCAACTGCTTCTGGGCCGCGCTTCTGGAGAAGGCGATTGCCAAGCTGCACGGCTCCTATGAGGCACTCAAGTACGGCACACGCTCCGACGGACTCACCGATCTGCTCGGCGGCGTTGTCAAGTGCATGCCAATAATCTCGGACAGCATCCGGCCGCAAACTCTTAAGGATCACCTGGCAACCACTTGCATTGTCACCTGCATTGCCGTCAAGAACGCAGCCGTGCAGAAGAAGAACACCACGGAAAAGCTGCCCAATGGAATTCTGGTTAATGCCAACTACAGGTGAGTCTCCGATCCTACCGATTGTTCCTATTGGAACTCTACTATATATTAGTTAATAATAATTACGATTTTTATTTGGATCATTATAATTCTTATAATTGTTGATTTTGATAAGTTTAGCTTAGAGAACAAAGTAGTTTTTATACAATCAAGTTTTTCACTAATTGTTCCTATGGAAGCTATATTATATATATATCTAAGGCATTAAAATGTTCGTTTTGGTTGGATTAGCTTTGAACACAAAAAGTAATTTTTTAATAAAAATTCATTTTTTAATAGTAATTATTTTACTATTTATTTAAATTTAATTTAATTTTTTTTAATGTCACGAAAAATATATTTTTAATTGACTGTTTCTATGGAAGCCATACTATATACTATATATATGTATATATAATATTTATATATAATATAATAATATAATATCTATATATGAGAAGCATAATAAGGCTTTAATATGTTCGTTTTGGTTGGAATTTTTAAATAATAAATAATTTTTTAATATTTATTTAATTTTAATTTAATTTTTTTTTATGAAAATATATTTTTAATTGATTGTTCCTATGAAAGCCTATACACTATATACATATATATATATATAATATTAATATATAATATAATAATATATAATATCTATATAAGAGAAGCATAATAAGGCTTTACCTTGGTAAGTTTAATAAAAACTGTGCTAGCTATCTGATAAAGTTGTCTGATCCGGACTATATTGACAGTGCTCTTGATATCTTTATAAAGAATATATATATTATACATTCGACTCTTGCAAATATACAACCCATTAAATTGTATAAATTAATTAAATAATAATAATATAGTTGCATTAAATTTTTTATAATTAATTGTACTTGAAGACTCTCTTGTTTGGATAAAGTGGAGACCGTCATGGGCGACTCGGTGCAGCTGGTGCGCATCAAGGACACGTTTTCCTCGAAGCCCTTTGGCGACAAGACGAACTTTGTGGGCGACTGGTCGCCGACATCGAAGACATGGGAACGCGTATCCTCCGCGGAACGTGGCCGCCTGCTGGCCCAGTTGGAGCTGGGTGAATTTTGGATCTCGTTCTATGATTTCGTGCACACGTTTACGACACTCGAGGTGGTTTACCTGGACTCGGAGACGGCGAACGGCGAGCCAATGCTGAAGGGCCGACCGCTGCACTGGAAAATGAAAATGTACCAGGGCCAATGGAAACGGGGCGTGACTGCGGGCGGTTGCCGCAACCACGAGTCCTTCCACATCAATCCGCAGCTGCTGGTCTCCATACAGGAGAAGCAGGATATTGTCATAGCACTCAACCAGCACACGGCCGTCGAGCCGAAGGTAATCGGATTCACCATGTACATGTGGAATCGCGACTACAGCCTGAACGAGTGCCTGCAAAAGGAGTTCTTCAAGAACCAGGTGAGCTTCCTCAACTCCGACTATGGCAATACCCGGCACGTCAGCTACCACACACAACTCGATGCCGGCCACTATGTGCTAATGCCGACCACCTATGAGCCCGCCGAGGAGGCACAGTTCACGGTACGCATTTTGGGCACATCCGCCTTTCGGCTGTCGTGCCTGGAGACGCAGACAATGATTCTACTCGATCCGTTTCCGTCGCTCAAGAGCGACGACAACGTCCAGAAGGTGAAGAGCGTTTGCCAATACGAGCCCGTCTACCTGCAGCTGGCCGACGAGAACAAGACCATCAACTGCTTTGAGCTGCACGAGCTGCTGGAGGCGTGCCTGCCCAACGATTATATCAAGGGCTGCGCCAACATTGACATTTGCCGCCAGGTGATCGCGCTGCAGGACAAGTCCGGCAACGGACGCATCACCTTCCAGCAGTTCAAGACGTTCATGGTCAATCTGAAATCGTGGCAGGGCGTTTTCAAAATCTACACAAAAGAGAAGGCCGGCATTCTGCGTGCGGAGCGGCTAAGGGACGCACTCTATGACATCGGCTTCCAGCTGAGCACCGACATCATGAACTGCCTGATCCAGCGATATATACGCAAGGACGGCACCTTGCGGCTCAGCGATTTCGTTTCGGCCGTCATGCACCTGACGACGGCCTTTAATCAGTTCCACCTGAAGAACTACAATCAGCTGAATGTCATCGAGGTGCATCTGCACGACTGGATCAAGAGCATATTGAGCTGCTGATCGCCAAATGGGGTGTAATTAAAAGAATTGTTTTTTTTTTTTTTTCAAAGAAAAAAGTAAATTATAATTAATTTGATGTTCGTTATAATTATTTATTTTTAATGGGACATGTTACAGAACGAAAACGAAAACGAAAACAAAAGATGAGCAAAAATGGCATATATATATATATTTATATATATATACTTTATATGTGTATAAGTTGTTGAAAGCGCATTGTAAAATAAAATCGAATTAAACGCATTAAATGTATTTAGAAACAACAACCTTTCACTTTCACTCAGCAGCGTCTATTTTAGTGTTAAATCGCATACATATATATTTATATATACTTAAATTCATTACAAATTTAATAGGACAGCTGTGCACTCTTAATTCATATACATACTCATTTATATATATATATATATATATATATCTGTATTTTTTTGCAGCTGGCGAAATACAAACTTGACTTGAGTTGAGTTTTCTCTATATGCAAAATGGCTGATAGGTATTTTAGTAGTTAGTATGTAGTTTAGCATTAGTTAGCGATTCAATAATAGTTTTTAGCAGTTTGACGATTAGCATATTCTACACGTATTACTAAATATTTCGCTTAAACTATAAATTACGAATAGTTGATTGATTTTTCTCTTTTTTACTTTTCATTTAGACGACAGGCATTTTTTATTTTTTATTTTTTTTTTTGTTTGCTGCTTTCACTGCGGTATAGAAAATGTTTGCCGTCAATTTAAAAAAAAAAAACAAAAACGAAAACG
>SCDZ01000840.1:0-27392 GCA_004143845.1 Drosophila lacertosa | reverse complement strand
ATATGTATATGTATATGTATATGTATATGTATATGTATATGTATATGTATATGTATATGTATATGTATATGTATATGTATATGTATATGTATATGTATACTCGCATACATACATTTACATATGTATGTTGAACATGCATATAAGATATTTAAATACTGTGTGCATTACAAATGTATAAACTAATAATAATAATAAAAAATCTAAAGAAAAACATCAAATAGTCAAAAAAAACTGTAATTAAATTTTTTAGTTTATACTCCCAATTTATAAAACATATTTAAAAGTAAAAAAAATTCTGAGAGTTTAACATAAAGTTAAATTAAAAATGCTGATGTGCAAATAATTTATATGAAATCAGCGGACGCATAATATACATTATTAGTTTTGTTTAAAAAGCAACACAAATTTTGAAAATTAAACGAAACTTTTAAATAACAAAAAGCAAACACCTTAAAATTAATATTTTAAACATTTGTCTATGAATAAATAATATAATATTATAATAAAAGTAAAAACAACAGCTAATAGATAACTATAACTAACACGATGGTATAATAATAATAATATTATGTTGTTAATGTTTAAAAGAAACCTTGTTAAAATAATATTTCAAAATAAAAAAACAAATACAAAATTTCAATCAACTGGGTCTCTATATTAAAAGTGAAATTTTAACACTGGGCAACAACTCGACAACAACACCTCCAACAACCAGCCCAAAATTGACCCACTTATGGTAGGCCACCGCCAGAAATTCCACCGCCCAATTGCGTTTAGAAATTTGCAGTCACGACTCGCATAAAACGCACCCAATTACCGCGTCCAAGCGATGGCGCGCGTTTCATAAGCCTCCATGTCGCCCTGCATTACTCATTAGTATTGTATAATCAAATTATTTAAAATAATGGCTTACATTGACGGATTTAAGGTTATAAATTTAAACTCATTTCTGTTGCTGATAAATACACCGTATTTACTTTTTAATATGCTCAACATAAAAAAAAAACAAAAGTATATTAAATTTAGTTTAAATTTAGGAAATTAAAATAAACTAAGAAGTCAACCTGGCTGCTGAGCCCGCGAATATGTTAGATGCCGAATTACCAAAATACCAAAGGCTGATAAGAAACTGTTCAATGCTTACATATTTTTATACTTTGAAGACATTTCAAATGGGTTAAAGGGTAAATAGATTTTATGCATATACATTTATGTTACAGAACAAAGAAACCATTTAGATCAGATTGTGCCTCTGAGGTATATCAAATGATCGATAATCTCACCGGTTTAACTAAAATCGATCAAAACCAAAAACAGCATCCGATTAATGAAGCAGATTAAATAGCATAGCATTAAAGTTATTTATTTGCAAAATGTTTTATATCGGACAACAAACACAAAATCTTATAAATGATACGTATTTAGTGAAAAGAATTAATAAATTTAAAGTGTCAATTGATTTATATAATGTAATCATTTTTAATATGCATGTGTATTGTGTTGTTGACTTTATCTTAGAATATTTTGTATTGTTTTCGATTGCATTATTTGCATGTAATTATAAAATTATAAAATAAAATATTTAACTTTTTTTCTTTTGTAGAATCGAGCTTATAGGTTTCGAGTCGCCTGGACTTGAAGACTTTCAATTGCGATCACCAAGCAAAAAAGTTATATGGTGTTTATGTAAAGTCCGTTCTACTCTTATAAACTCGTCGATATTTAACCTTGAAATTTGAACATATATACTCATTATATCGAGTCAACAACATGTAACTTTACGGAAATCTGATGGGTTAAACTTGTTAGCTTAATGCTCACAAAAGTTGGTTAGTTAGTTAAGGTAGCAAATTATGTTAGTATCTAATGATCATATTAGTTTCAATCGAAAAATACTTTGTAGTTATAAAAATTGCCGTAGTTAGTGGAACACGACATATGCCCACTGTGAGTATCACTCATCTACGAAGCTAAAGCTGTCAATTCACATAGACACTTTAAGGTTTGTTGTTCCTGCTGTGGTAACAGGCACAATGTACGAGAAGAGTGCATTTTGTGCTCATGCGCGCCTGATCCGCATTGCTTTTTAAGGCATTGAAGAGCGAGCATCAACAAGACGAGTTCGTTGCCCAAGTCTTTTGTTTGCACGCGCTGAAGTGGCCAAGAACTGCTAAACACTTTCGTTTAAGCCATGCGTGCGAGTCTGGCTAAATGAAGTCAGTGCACACATGCCGGCAACCAATGTTGTGGTCGCGTGCTAAGTCAGAGCATTGAACAAGTTTTCAGTCGTTCCGTCGCGTATCCGAAGCAGTTGAAGCCGTGGAAAGAAAAGCCGACCACTTTCTTTGTGGCCGCTGCTTCCAGTGAGAGCCACTATACGTGTGCTTCCAGTGGCTGGCAGAAGTAACTATCAGAGTCGAGCACAGTAGCTGTGCTCAGTTATTGACGCGACCTGAACAGGTGCAGACTTCAAGAGTTGGAGCTCCGGTTAACAATTCGCATTTGTATCATATCGCAAGAGGAAAGCGCCGCGGCGCACGTGGACATGAAGTTAATTGACGTGATTATTTACCTAATTGCAATTTTGATCTTTATCTACTTGCTGCTCGAGTAGTAGAAACCAGCACAACTAATCGCAACAGTGACTCGTCTCTAAATCGAAGCTTTTCTACACTTAATACTCAAACTAAAATTCGTCCTTTCATCTGCAGTTGTTTAATCTGAGAAATATGAAGGTAAGTGATAAGACTGAACTGCATTATTATCTATTGGGGTCTTTAGCTTAGTTCACAAGCTGCAAGCTCAGTCATGCTCAACATTCACCTTTGCAATAATTTCATATTAATTTCAACTCGAAAACAATGCCGCCATTCATCTTTATTTCAATTGAATTGCAATTGATGCCGCAGTGGCAGCTCTTGTTTTGAATACTTGTTAAATTGCAATTGGCGGCCAATTGTGTGCACTTTCATTTGTAACGGTAGCAACTGCAATGAGAGCAGTTGATGCGCCAAGTTTTCGCTGCAGACGACAAGCCGCCTGCCAGAGAAACAATGGGCCGTTCGCTTCATGCGCACCAATTAAACTTGGCTAGGCTCGAGAGCCGTTGAAACAGAGCCGCGGAGTTTGCCCCAATGTGCAACATAGTGTGGCGGGAAGGCTTGAAAATAAAATGATGCGTTTGCGGTTGCTCGAAAAAAAAAACAGTTAGTTTAATGCTAAATAAAAGTTGCCTTTCAGGTTGGCCAAATACGTTTGCAAAATTGGGTTAACGGGTTGCTTGTTTATGGCCTCGCCTGATTTACTATGCTTTCCGATTGGTGAGCGGAAAAAGTTTAGGAATTTTACGCACAGCCAACGGTCCTTGTTCAAGTTCATTGTCCGTCGCATTTATGTCCGGCAGGCGGGCTGTAGCGACTGCATTAGCATAAAATAATACTAATTTAATGCATACTTTGACTTTCTTCAAACGAGTTCCCGTTTGTTGGTCCAAGTGCGCAAGTTCATTCACCAAAGTTGGACCACTTTGACGTCAACTCCGATTATGCATATTTTCGCTGGCGGCAAAGCAATATCAAATTACTAACCACTTCATAAATAGCGAGCCTGCAATTTGGTCTCAATTACGTCTGTAATTTCGATTAGGCAAACACAGCACGTAATCAATAACCACAGTGCACAGTGGACACATTGTCTATGGCTGGTCAGTTTCACCTGCTGCAGCGGCGCTTGATTGACTGCCGGACTAACGGTACAACGGCACAACATTGTCATGGCCAGTGTCGCCGACACAGACAAGTGAAATTTGTTGTTGTAACAATTACAATTACGATGCCAAATCGTTGACTTCCAGGGGCAGGCATGGTAAAAGCCAAGCCAAGCCAAGCCAAGCCAAACTCGGCCTCGTCGCGTTCACAACAGAACCAAATCGATTCGATATTTTTCACTTTCATTCTGCGACATTGCATAGCCGACACGTTTAATTAGACGCAACGTCCGCCTGCCTGCCTGCCCATGCAGTTATGGTTGACCGGTGCACGTGAGTGTGTATTAGTATGACTATGTGTGTGTGTGCACACATCGTTTGGCTTAAGCAGCTTGTGGTAAGCAGCCCGCCGCAGGCGACGTGATAAAATTTTAGAAAACCGCCAATTTATACAAATTAAGGCCATTATTTTCGGTTCTCCGAAAGTCCAACAATTACACGCAACAGCAGGCAACCCTCCACCTCCCTCTTCCACTTTTGGGCAGCTTAGCGCTGATAGAGCTTAGAAAGTTTTATTTGTTTATATTCATTATGTACTTACTCACAAGATAATTAAATTTTGTTTAATGAATTTTCGTGCATTTTGACATTTTTACTACTGTAGCATTTTCTACTCATAACGCTGCTTGTGGGCCTGGCCAGCTGCGAGCCGCCCGTCGGCAAGCGTCCGTTGATCTTCAGCCATAGCAATTGGCCTCCTAAGAGCGCCCAGCAACTGAGTCGTCCCGGCGCCGCAGCAACTGCTGCATCTGGCAAGCAGCGTACCTTGGTTGTCCAGATTCGCAGTGACCAGCCGGTTCCACTGGTCCTGAAGGGACGTCCCGGCGCCCATAGTCACGCCCATCAGCATCTGGCGCAGCACTCGCACTCTAACGCGCACTTGCACTCACACGGCCACTCTCACGGCCATTCACACGCCCACTCGCACGTCCTTTCACACGCCCACACGCACCTGCTGCATGGAGCACCCCATGGATCTCGGCCGCTCAAGCTTAGCGCTCCTGTGTACCTGAAGCCCGCGGGCAGCATTCGTAAGCCACTGAAGATCAAGCTGAGCAACTCCAAGCCGCATTCGAAGCCCACTTTCGGATATGAGAAGCCCTTCAAGTACGAGAAGCCCACGGCAGTTGCGTACAGCGAGCTGCAGAACTTGCCGGTAAGTAGCCCAGTTACGGTACTCAACAACACAGATCCTCGCACGTTCCCGAATACATACAACTGTACATGTACATGCCCCACAGCTGGACACACACAACAACTACAACACCGAGCACTTTGCACCCATTTACACGGTACCCGCCCCGAACCTGGCGTTGCACCACGATCACGACAACCAGCTGGACAGCGGCTTAGATACCGCTTATCTGCCCCCACAGCACACGCCCCCACAGAGCACCCAACGCCCACAACCGCCCCAGGTGTATGGGACGCCCGCAGCGGGCAGCTATTACAGCGTGCATGAGGATGAGACAAATGACCAAACTATTCGCGATCCCATTTCGGGCTCGCAGAAACTCTTTGCTCCAGATCCCGATCCGTCGCTGCCGACGAGCAAGGTGAAGGTTGCCACGGAGAGCTTCAACACGCCCAGCAACAATCAGCCTCTCCCTTCGGATGTCCAAAGTAACCATCTGCCCGCACAGCCGCTGGTTCAGATTGTGGGCGCTCAGGCGGCAGCCCAAACCGTACCCATTTATCCCATACAGTTTACGCAGCAGGCCACACAACCCTTCATAGCTGCCGCATTGCCCGCAGCTCACATACCCATCTACAATCCCACTTATCTGGTCACCCAGTCCAATCAGCTCTATAGTCAGCACAAGCAGCAGCTTTTCAAGCCCAGTACGGAGCATGTGGTTGAGACAGGCTATGTGAATGCCGACCTGACGCAGGAGGTTGCCAGCAATGGGCAAATTCTGCAGGCCGCCAAGGATCCGCAACACAATATTCACCCAATCCTAGATAGTGCGCCGCAATATGCAGCACTAATAGCCGCTCCCGCGCTCGGCGAGCCTGTTGAGTCCGTCTACGATACTGCGCCCTTCCATCTGCCCAATGTTGCCGCCTCGGTGGCTGCAAGTCCGGCAGAGGGCGGATTTGTGGTGTCCAACTACTATGGAAACTCTCACGACTCTTCGCAGCTGTTACAGGCTTACGCCGAGGAAGAGTCGCGGCGTCAGCAGCTGGAAACTGAAAGCGCTGCGTTGGAGCTGCAGAAACAACAGCAGCAACAGCTCCAATTGGAGGAGCTCCACGCTCAGGCCTATGCCCAATTGCAGCAGCAGCAACAGCAGCAATACCAGCAAGAGCTGCAGCAGCAGCAGCAGCAGCAATATCAGCAAGAGCTGCAACAGCAACAACAGCAGCAGCATCATCAGCAGCAACAGCAATATCAGCAAGAGCTGCAGCTGGAAGAGTTAAAAGCGCAGGCACAAGAGCAACACTTGCAGCATCAGCAACAACAGCAACAACTTCAATTGCAGCAATTGCATCAGCAACAACTTCAGCAGCAGCAGCCGCAACATCATCTGCAGCAGCAGCCACAACATCAACCTCAAGATGCCGCTGCCTCTGCCTTTGAGGAACACCAGCGTCTGGTACAGCAGCAGCTAGGAAGCAATACGCCTTTACGTATTTTTGTTCCAGATGAAGAAACGTCCGAATCGGTGAGTTGAAGTGAATTTAACTTAGCAGCTGATTTTGATGTCCTATACTTGCAGCAGCGTCTGCAAAAACGATCGGACAACCCAACGAAAGGAACATTCGATGACGGGCACACAGAGGAAGGTAACAATGTTACAAGTGATTTATTTCCCGTTTCAACTTCTGTAGAAGTTTCTGAGGGTCAAGTTGGCGTCAGCAGTAAATAATAATTTGTTTTTGTTATGACGTAGTCCTTAGCGGTCTTCACATATTTATTTTACAAACTCATTTGTAAATTTAATCATATAGCAAGCAGTCGATAGTGTAATAAATTAAAATATTATTATTTAAAATAATGCGCGTATTATTTAATGCTGTACTGGTCACACTGTTATACATCGACATTTAGACCATGTGCTCATTTGCTTTCGATATTTAATCATTATTTGAGACAAGTTGGCAGCCCTAATTGTGAAACCAAGCATATCGCATTGTGTCGGCTGAACGCGGACCATAATAAATAAAATAATATTTTAGCAATAACAATTAGCAAAATGATTATACCAATCCGCTGCTTTACGTGTGGTAAGGTGATTGGCAACAAGTGGGAATCTTACCTTGGCTTGCTCCAGGCCGAGTACACGGAAGGGTAAGCCTTGCGGCAATTTTGCCTCCATTGCTGACAAAAACGGAGAATTATAATAAAAATTGTTATTTATGTTGATAAACACATTTAGTGATGCTCTGGACGCTTTGGGATTGAAGCGTTATTGTTGTCGCCGCATGCTGCTTGGCCACGTGGATCTCATTGAGAAGCTTCTTAATTACGCGCCACTGGAAAAGTAAATCTATCGCGGATTACGCATGGGGGGATTAGAAATAAATGCACTTTGAAATACAAACTCGATGTGTTTATTGTGAAAACTTTTTAAAGTACACTTCAAAAGGCACTACTGAGGATTATAAATTATCCATGAACCATGGCTGGCCATTATTTTCCCGACGCTTCGTCAGGATCTCACAACCATTGTTTGTGACCAGCAAAGTTTGCTCAAACTGGGCCGAGTAAAGGCCGTCGGCTGTCACGGCGGTCCAATCATCGGGCCAGGATTCCGCCTTCTGAACGCCCTCCGAAATCATTGGTTCGATTGTGAAGCAGTGACCGGCGGCCATTACACCAACGGCAGAGTTCTCTGTAAAAAAGACAATGTATAAGTACTTCAAGAAGAAGTAGAAGTGTTTATCATTGTCGACTTACTAGCATAGTGAGGCACATTGGGCGCTGTGTGGAAGACACGATGAATGCCATGGCCACAATAGCTGCGAACGACGCTGAAGCCATGTGGCGCAACATATTTCTGAATAACATTACCAATCTCCCGGTATTTAACGCCGGGACGCACCAGCTCAATAGCTTTGCACAGCGACTCGTAAGTAATGCGTACCAGCTTCTTATGTTTTTCTGATACTTCTCCGACGAAAAAAGTCTCATTAAGATCACCGTGAAAGCCGTGATGATAAACAGTCACATCGATATTGCAAATATCGCCATTTTCCAATGGTCGCTTGTCCGGTATTCCGTGGCAAATGACCTCGTTGACGCTCGTACAACAGGACTTGGGGAAGTTGTAGTAGTTGAGGGGTGAAGGGTAACAGTCGCGGTCAATGGCCGCTTCATGCACCAACCGATCCAACTCATCAGTTGAAACGCCCACCTCGATACCATTGGCGCCTTCATTCAAGCATTCCCTTCCCAAGCGTCCAGCTACCCGCATTGCCTCAATCTCGTCATCGTCGAGTACTTTAATAGTGGTTCCACGCAGAGCTTCCTCCGACAATGACCGACCGTTTGGGTGGTTAGCGTAGTCTGGTCGCCCGATTGCATCCGGCACATGACGTTTGGGAGTCTGGGGAAATGGGCGCAGTTTGCCTGTGTAGCGAAAATGCGGAAAGGGGTTGTACGAACCATCGTCTGCGCAACGTTTATCTCCACCGGCTAGAAAAAGTAATTATTTATATATTTTTTTA
The DNA here is from genome assembly GCA_004143845.1 of Drosophila lacertosa. NCBI lineage: Eukaryota > Metazoa > Arthropoda > Insecta > Diptera > Drosophilidae > Drosophila > Drosophila lacertosa. Next base: position 18,955 of record SCDZ01000840.1, on the reverse strand, counting down.
AGACAATTTTAACTGTATATACGAATATGTACATAACGATGTAGCTAAGGCATGGATCCCCTTGTGCTCCTTCCAGAATCCTTTAAAGCATGACTGCGAGCAAAAGAATGAACCCTTGATGCCTAACTTTAAGCAGGTTGGACATTGAAGCGTTGCCTCCTTGTTGCAATTCGTTGTTTCACAACTTTGCGTCATATTAATGTCTGAAAATTTTCTCTTTAAAATTGTTCCAAAATTAGCACTCCGAGGGCAAGAAATTACTGACAACGCCGTTATGATTTATTCGATTCATTATTTCAGCACAATGCTATCGATACTTTCAGTGATTAACAAAATATCGGCGTGCGCAAACAATCGTCGATGCTTTATTTAAATATACCTGGTGGCATTTTTTTTTTGGTCACGATGCAAAAAGAATATATTGAGTTTGTGCAATGGCTGTCGCGCGTCTCCCCGGATGAACTCAATTTTTGTCATCGCTGTTGAAGCTAGAGACCATAAATATAAATCACTTGTAATTGTAAAACCGAGTCAAAAATAGTAACGATATTTTTGGAACATCTCCTTCAGTTTTAAAGCACAAGGTATCTAGAGTTACAGTCGTATTACTGATGCCCTCCTATCCAGATCGATATTTACATGTAAATTGTTTAATATGATTAATTTTTCTTTTATTTTGAAGAAATAATAGCAAATATTAAAGAGTTCCAGCGGTGGCATTTTAAATAGCAAACTTGAATTTCTTTATTATTAAAGTTGATTATGATTTTTCAAATAAATTTTGTTGCATTATGAAAGGGATTGACAGGTGTCGTTATATCGAAGTTTAGTTAGCGATTGTCATATACAATATAACTTTCTGTTTGAATATTTTTGATTTTTGTTTTTGGTAACAAACAAGAATGTTTTAACAATTAAGTAACTGTTAACTGCCTACAAAAAATGTCACTTGCATGAAAGTCAATAAAAAATACAAATAAGTTCAGAATACAAATTTTTATCTCATTATTAACATAACTTGATTTTAATTTTGGTCGATTTCATATCTTACCTGACATCTTTATGCCTTTTATGAGAATATATATGATGTACTTCGTTGTCAAACTTAGCATAAGATAAATTCACTTTCTTTAATATTTGCATTAAAAAAAGGATTTAAAAATGTTGCTTTATTATTGTTTTAAATCGGTCTGTTTCGGATGGAAAATGTAGTTCCCAAGTCCGAATAGGATAAACTCGGCATACAGCAAACTCATTACTATTTAACGTATGGAATCAGCCCACCTATTATTAAAATTTGACTGGTTGCTTTGGACTTTTGAGCTAAGACAAACACTGCATCCATATAATAAACCTGAAATTCGAACCTAGGCGATGGTTTTTCAATTTTGTCAGGTGCTCGAATATATTGAGATTAATATATTTTAGGTTTTTTATTAAAAGTAGATTTAAGATATAGGTATATATAAGAAAGTTATATGAACATAATCCGATCTCTAATACTTAACGGATGCATAAAAAACAATTGAATTCAGTTGGAGTTGAAAGTGATTCGATTCTTGAGCGAAAGCAGCTGTTCTCAGCGTATCAGCGCATGCTCTCTGGTGGGAACAGCTGCGTCTGTAGCATCGTTTGCTCTGTTTATGTTTGAATCTCTCAAAGCGCGAGAACCTTTCGTCGTGAACGGACGTGTGTTTTTCAGTGCTGTGGCGGAATAGCGCAAACGAAAGAATATTAGCAACAAACTTGTTTGATCAAGAGCAGCATATAAAAAAGTGGAAAAGGGCCAAAAGGATTCGCTTTGGCATTCAAGTGCGTGTTTGTATACGTGAACAAGAACAAGTGCAATAATATGTTGAATAAATACGAACACGTTTATCTATTTGTATATTGAATACAATAGCATACTTTACAAAGGTAGCCACAGGTGGAAACATTCAATAAGTTTATATCAACTAGTACAATTTGGCTAATGCAAATGGTAAATTCAAAAATACATGTCTTGTTCCTTTGTTGCCATAATATACAATCCCTGGTCTTAAGGCAATCTGTTAGGCAGTCAGTTGGTCGTTTCGTGAATTGATCAGTTTGTCGCGATCTTTGCACTTGACGTTCGATTGCTCTATGCGTTTTCCTTATCAGCGGTTGTCGTAGTCAGCTCGCATTGTTTTTGCGTTCAATTCAAGCAGACAGCGACAAACGCGAGCAAGCGAAAAAAAACATAAGCACGTCGTTCTTGCCTATGCTGATGCTGCTGTTGTTGTTTTTGTTACTGTCGCTGCCGCTGCAGATAGTGACAGAGAAGAGGCAACGGCACAAAGAGCTATAAATAACAAACGGCACGCGGCTGCCTCCGTGTGCACTGAACATTGTTTGTTGCGCCTCCCCTTGTCCCGCTTCCCCTAAGCCTACACCACGCTTAACCCCCCTCAACTCGAATCAGCGGCACCGGCGTTTTACGCTGTGGGTGTTTTGCGCTTCGCGCTTTCCGTTTTCCGCTATCTCACCGACTGACTGACTAAATGACTGTGTCGTTGTCCGTTTTGCGCTTTTCATTTTACACAAAATACAAAAACAAAATCAAGCGAAACGCGAATCGTCAATTGTCAATGGTCTTCATTCTAAAGGCCGCCCGTGTAATTAAAATAGAATCTGTTTTCCCAACGTGTGTGTGTGCGCGTATTGTGTGTTGTGTATACGTTAATGTTTTCACACATGTGCCTATATACTCAGGCATTACTTTATTGTGTTTTGTTCAGGCTATTGCCATACGGAACAACGTCAAGAGTCAAGGTACCGCAGCCGGTGCACAAACAACGGCAGCAAAGTCGCGACGCCAGCAGTTGCAGCAACGATCTTTGATGCTGCTGCTGCTTCTGCTGCTGCATTGGGCTCGATCGCAGACACAGATTGAGCAAATCATGATCGCACATTGTTCTTTTTGCTGACGTCGTTGTTGTTAGTGTTGTTGTTGTTGTGCTTTTTTGGCCAACGATCGTCGTTGTTGACCTGCGGCTGCCGCCGGCCATTCCTCCTTGAAATTAAAGGTAAGAAGACAAAAGGAAAAACTGAAACGCCGCCAGCATCCACGTATTAGAGTTAATTGGCTCCGTCTGCGGCTCTGGCTCCTTAGTCCCATTAGTCTGCGATACGCAATTCTGTGGCCAAATTCTGCCTTATACACATGCCAAGCATATGTTGGCTATGAGCTTTGGGCTTTGCGCCTCGACTTCGGCTCCGGCTTCTCTTTTGCTTGATGCTTTTGTCAGTTAGATGAGAATTTATGCGACGCAGCGAAAAACTCGTCGAATATGAAATTTAACGTGCAGTCCCGTTTGACGACTGCCGGCTGCCGCCTTTTCCAGCGCTTCAACACTTCCGCTTTGCCAGAAATCAACTTCCGCTGGCAAACAATTGTCAGCAGAGGGCGGCGCAGATGCTGGCAGCGCTGCCTTTGTAGCAACTGCAGCACGAGAGACGCATATTGATATTGTTGCCAGGTTTTTTACGCTTCAGTGCACTCACACACAAAATACACAGCACACACACAGCACAGACACACACACACACCACACACAAATAAATTTAAGCTGCTGCAAACGCGTTTCACTTTTGCTTCAGTGGTCCTGGCTGGTTTTGTCCCATGTTCTTTGGCCCGGCAAACATTTTGTGGCATCTTCGCCTGCTTATTGCCATCCAACGCCATTAAGCGTTTCATGTTACCTCCCTTCGCATTACAAAAATTGCTCGCGTATGCAATACTCAACAATACTTTCCGCTCCTGCGACATTACATTTCATATTTCTGCCAACTACGCTTTTGAATAGAATACATTTGGCCCCTTCCGCCTTTCGCATTTTCGCGTCTCATACTTTATTATACCCTCGCAAAGTGTATTATACCTCTGTCACGAAATGTGTATAGCATTGATGTCAACCTATTTGACTCCAAAAAGTATGAATTTATATTAATAAGAGCAACAGCGAAGTTAATGTGCTCTCAAAAGAATGAATGGTATGGATGTCCACTTTTTAAGACTTTGTTATATATAAATATATGTAAATAAAATATTTATAAAATCGATCAGGTGAATTTGCCCAGATACACGAAAATTTTGAGCCTTCTTAATAAACAAAAATTTTTTACTCTAGTTGGGTTTTCTGGTTTGTGAATCAAGAGGGTGTAACCAAATACATAATATTCTGTACACAAAATAGAAACAACTTTAAGCTATTCAAGGGATACTTCTTTAATTTGGTTGGCTTAAGATGAATATTATGGTATAATGCATGGTTTTTAATTCCCTTCTATGCTTGATCAATTGGTCAGTCTGTCCGGTTGGATGCAAACTAATCTCTCAAATCAAACCTTCTAGTCATCAACTATTTATAAACAAAACTAGATTCACAGATTTTTTTATAAAATAAAAGAAAATATTTATACATATATTAATCAGCAACATGTAAGAAGGATAACTTACTTTTCTGAACATCAAATGGATTATATAATATCTGCATGTTCTTTATTTTTAAACTCCTAGACAACAGACTGTCCTTTGTTTATATACTTTTGTACACAGTCCAGAGGCGTCTCTAATCCTTCAAGTCCTTTGAACTCTGTCAGTTTTCAGGCTAGAGCTGATGATATTGAAGACATCCCCTTAGAATGCTCGCTATAGAAATGTACTAAATCGAAAGATTCCCAGCATTAATGCATTAAGAGCAAGCATTTGCTTTATTCAAGTACACACGCACACACACAAACACACAAACATATAAGTCCGTGTTTCTTATTCGAGTTTTTGCAGCTGTTTGCAATTGTGTTGAATTCTTGTTGGATAGCTGAAGTAGAATTTCGTCCCAAAGTAGATTTTGTTGGTGCTGTCATGCAGTTTAAGTTTGCGGTTGATCCCAAGGTTTTAAGCTACTGATACGAAACTATTTTTGCTTTATTCTTTTATGCAAGGATACATCGTTTGATTGTTATTACACTGCCAAGCAGCATAGAGCTGTCGTTCATACCCGCCTTCAACATTGTTGTTAGTGTTCTTTGTGCTTTGCACGCACTTATACTTCAGTTATCAAGGAGGGCGTGCTTAAAAATTTGTTCTGTATTCAATTTGTGTTGTTCAATTTATTTGCTTTCTTTGGGATTTTTGTCATGATGTAATTTTCGCATTTGCTATCGCAGCAAAGGCAAAAGCACAAAAATTAAAAGCGAATTATGTGCCGCAGGTGGCGGAAGGACCAGCAAGCTGGATTGCGGTTGTTTGCGGCTTTAATCCAAGAAATAAAATGTATGCGTTGCCTGGGCAGCGGGTACCTGTTCCAGGGAGCACGCGATTTCATATCTGCAAAGTATTCAAGCAAACGATTTGAGTTATTTCATGAATATTTGTATAGGTTCCCGAATCTGAATGAAGGTGGTGGGCACGGTGGGCGTCGCATAGGCGTTCTGTCAACGCACAGCTCACGGGATATAATGCAGACAGGACCCCGTCTCCTTGCATGCGAGAAGTTATTTTCCTTCGTATTTCACTTCATCTTTTGCCTTCACTCCGCCGCCCCTCACATAAATATTTTGTTATCGTCCTCGATGTCGTTGTTGCTGTACTAAAGCAAAGTTAATGATATGTCGCAAGTGGGTGAGCATGTCTGTGTGTGAGTATCTTACTGGGTGTGGGCTCTTGACAGCGGTTCCACCCGACTGAGTGTGGAGCACCGTACCCGTGTCGACACTCCATGCTCCGGGCAACAATTTTCTTTTCTAGCTTCATGTGTAATTAATTGAAATCTAAACGCATTTCATTTTACTTTTACCCCCACTTTGTTGCATACAATTATATCTGTAAAATAAGACTATCGTAATTATTATAATTTTTATTTCCTGAACTTACAAAGTGAGTTAAAATGGGATATGTTATTGTTTTGGGGCTCTAACAGACAATATTTTCAAAAATGTCTAAACCCTCTTTAAAGTTGCGTTTGGATTAAAATTGGTCTATGAAATCTATTGTGGTCATTCGTGTGGAAATTGAAGTTAAAAGCTTGGTTTTACTTAATAAACATTTTTCGCTTTGAATGTTCTGCCTTGGGACTTGTTTGGGCTTGTTTTCAGCTGGGTTGACTTTATTCATGCCATCAGTGGCATACACATTTGCTGGTTACATGAAAAAAGCATTTACATGCCAAAAGTTAAGACTCCAATCCCTCAGCATATTTTCAGCTATTTCTTTGCCCATCTTTTGAGGTTCATACAAAAATTTGTACAGCTTGCGGAGGACGCTTGGGGCGGGCCGGGAATCGGCTGGCAGTCAGTTTTATTTGCCAAATTAAAAGGATTTCATTTGCTTTTCATATTTGCATTGGTTTTTATCGCCGCTGCCAGGCCGCCAGGCTACCGGCTTTGGCCCAGCGTCGATTTTCCCACACAATCACCATAAAAACGGAATCTCAGCGCCATATTTTCTGCCTTCGCACTTGCTTCCGTTGCCTTCCTCCTTTTTTTCACTCGGCAATTGTTATTTATGACCGAACGTAAAAAAAAGCAACAGGGACTGCCCACAGCAGCTGACTATCCCTTGTATCCCTAGTATATGGTCCAGAGGCGCATATTCCCCGTTTGATCGTCATTCCGTTGTAAGTATTAATTATTTCTTAAAATTGCTGCTCTTAAATTACATAATATTGTTCATGGGAAGCTAGCTAGCCGACCATTGGTCATACTCTGACTGCCATTCATATTTACCCAGCGGCCCTTAGTAGCTGTTGTAGCTCCCAGGCTCAGCTCAGCGACATCGGCTGCCTATCTGTCTGCGGTATATTTTATGGTTGAACTTTATTTACACATTCGCATAGCCTCAACTGAACGGGCCCGACCTGGCCAGAAAGGTGGCCAACCCGACCTGTTTTTTGGCTACAGTTGTAGCCACCTGAACACAGGCGCTGGCTGGCTGGGCCACAGGTGCCAGCTGGTCAGGCTTAATTATTTGCCGTTGGCTGTAGCCAGGTCCTCGTTTTGGCCTTTGCTTCTTTCAGGACTGCGTTCATTTGCCTATCTATCTGGGCAGTTGTTGGTTTGTTTGTTTGGCTATTTGTTTGTTTGCCAGCCTGGTTACATTTTGTGCTTGTAAAGCATTTAAATCCCATAAAAGTCGGCCAGCTCGCACTCCCGTGCAAAAGGAAAATGCTCCCCTCATTATATCCTTTCAGCTATCAAGGGATGCTTTTGCGTTGGTAATTGAAATTAACTCCTTTTCAACTTGTAGTCAATTTAAGTTCGTTGTCCAAAACGCGCCTGTTGATATGCAGTATTTTTTGTTAACCATTCGGGAACATGCAACTTACGTATAGTGGGAATTAAGTAAATGAATACGATATTCATTAAAGCTAAAATTTGTTTTTACATATTGAATCTATCTTTATATTATATATTTATATAAATTCATTTAATTAAGTAAAAATAACAATAAAATCGGAAACTTATTTTCAACGAAAAGGGTTCAAAGTCATTAAACTAATATTATACCATATATTTACAAATTCTAGAGCTTATAGGTGGCGTATTTAGAAATGACCATATTAATAGCTTTACTAAAATATACAATCTATGCGCATTTATAGTCACTTTTAAGGAAGGTTACATGGAAAATAAAAGACTTAAAATTATAGTTTGGAATTCTTATATCCTTTTTTTATGCATTATTTATTATCGCCGGAATCAGTTGAGTACCTTCTGAACAGAAACAGACATGTAACAGGGGGAAGCGTAGTATGGCAAAAGGCACTCTCAGCCTATTAAGCTGGTCCTTAGAGGCAGTGCTCCATACTTGGATTTCGTAGGTGCAAGTTGGCGTTATTATTGGGTTTATCAAGCAAGCCTTGCTTGACAACTGCAGTTTATTTGTTCGCTTATTTGCTGTGATGTGGGCCGTCCGATACAAATTAACGCCCAGGTAGCAATGGGTGGTGACGCTGCGAATGCTTTCACCGTCATAGATAAGACCTGGGCAGGTCCCGCTCCGAAGTGTTCTACCCTTTAGTCACGCTTTTCAATAGGATACCATTAAAAACATTAAATAATACTTTTAACTGACATAGACACGAACCTATACCTTAAAAGAGATAAATAAACTAACTTTTTATCAAGCACACCAAACATTTTTAAATGACATGAAAAAAAAGGAAATTTAAGGCAGACTTTTGTTGGACTAGCAGATACCCTTCACTCAACTGGAAGTTTTCATAACATACATTTGAACAACAAAATCATAAATGATGAGCAAATTTCACATTGTTGTTTTTTTCTACCCTGAGTACGCATTGAGGAAAATTCATCTTTAAAGATATTCTAAATCTTTTATCCAATTTTTATGAAATTAAGATGAACAGTCAATTGATAATTGAAACCTAACCAAACGGATGTAATTTTTAAATTTTTTAAATACCAATACAACAAAGGCAATACTCAATAATTTAAGTACTTAAAAAGTGATTTAAGAAAGTACTTTTTTATTTCTACTAAAGGAAGTCATGATGGCTTTTTGCAGAGCTTTAAATAGCTGTACTCGCTTCATTCGATATCTTTCTGCCTCCAAGTTCTTGACAAGGGTATAAAATTCATATTCTTAGCGAGATATCAACGTAGTTCGCAACTTGAAATGTCAGCTGTCAGTGCGACAGGGAAATCAAAATAAAGCAAACAATAAGAGCGAGGCCGTTCCAAGCGTTTAGGAGCGAGCTTCAGGCTAGATTTGTGCTTGTAAAACACTAAAAATGACAAAGGCGAGTCGAGGAGTCGAGACGTGGCAGCAGTGAAGCCATTTTGCTGAATCCACTAGCTTAGCACAGACCAGTCGTAATATCCCCGGCCACTTTGGGCTTGTCATCGTCAGCTCGTGTAGTTCGAAAGTGGCGCGCACTTGACAAGCCTGATTGATGGCCTGACTGACTGTGAGTGAGCAGCAGCAGGATGCTGTTGGGGTGGCATTTGAAATGAATCTCATATAATTAAACTAAATATAAATGTCCCGCTCCATAATCTTTTCTGATCTGCACAAATAAGAAATTAATATTTCGCAGACTCCAAAAAAAAAGACACATTCACACATTCATTTAAAAACATTGCAATCTCTCTGCAATGTTGTTTATAACACTACGCAGCTGTGCAATAAAATTTTAATTTGTTTACTTTTGAGACATCGTCGCTGCCCAGAAATGACCCAGAACTTTTTGTGTTGCTTATAGATAAGCGAGCAATTCCGTGTGGGTGCATTTTTGTTTTTTGATGATAAGTAAGCTCAAAAAACAGTCAAAAAACAAGAGTCCTCTTCAGAATGGAAAATCGACTTTAATTTAGTGCAGAATTAATCAATAGAAAATTTTAATTTCGCTTAAACGAGCAGGCGGTGCCACATTGCTTTCATCATTGTGACTCGGGCCAGTGGCATGCGGCGTATACGCAATTATGCGACCTAGCATTATGAAAATGGCGGCTGGCGTTGCCACCCTACGCACAGAACGGAATGAAATGAAATTAAGAAAATATGTTGCACTTTTTTGCTTGCCACACAAATGTAGTTGCCGAGCTGTAGTTATCGTTGTTTTTGTTGTTTTTGTTGTCGTTGTTGCTGCTGTTGTAGCAACTTTTGCCAAGGGTTGCTGCTGGAATTGTCTTTGGCTTTATTTGCTAGTTGCTTGGTGGCTAAGTCGCTGCCTGGCAGCCTCCTCGCCCCTTTCCATAGGAGCCAACTTAATTTGCCATAAAAAGCCAGACCGGCACTTGATTTGCTTTGGTGAATTGCTTTTGTTGTAATTGTTGGGTTCTGCGCGCCGGAAATTAAATGATTTAATGAAATTGCCAACATTTGCTGGGACCTGGTCCTGGAACAATAACAGGGCGATAATGGCCGCCCCAGCATTTTAGTTAATTGAAAAGGTTCTTTTTTTTTTGTTGTTTGGTTTTCAATTGGCAACCAAAGTTTGTTTTGGGCCTGAGCGAGAGGGGGCGGCTCGAGATGCTTTAAGTGATTTTTAATTACCTGTCATTGTGCATAGATGGCAGACGTATATATATGGGCAGCGCGTGTCCTGGCCGTGACACCTTGAACTCAAGTTAATTGAGTGCTAAGCCGATGACAGACGGCGACCGACCCGTGTTTATGAGCTGCCGCAGGTCACTGCGCTGATGGATGTCCACCTGCCTGACGGCTTGCCTGCTGTCCTGGCAATACTCTTATGTACACACACACTCTCACTCACACTGACACTAAGAAGCGCGCACACAACGCCTCACATATTCGTGTCTGAAAATTGTGCACTTTCTTTTGTTTTTAATGTATTATGACAGCTACCAAGAAGCGTACACAAGTTGTACACAGCTGTGAGCACACAGTCTTATAATGCGCACACCCCTATAACATATCACCCACACACATCCGCACACACACACACACTCCGACAGCCGCTCACATATGTAAATGAGGTGCCGGGTGTGCATTGATTACTTCCAACTGCTCGACTGATTTTGCTGTTGCTTTTGTGTCTTGTTCTTGCTCCAGTTTATTACGGACGGATTGAACCAAATTTGTATAGACAATAATGCCGGAGAGCATCTCAAGAGTAAAGCTTAAAGCTAATGCGCCGCAAAAGTTTCTCAATGAAATCTGTTGCAGTTATTTTAGGAACAACAAATTAACATTTAATTCGAGAATATCTTTGAATTGCTAAGTACATATATCAATTGCTTAAGAAATTCTCGCTATACCTTGTTCAATTTTATTCGCACTCACTTGGCAATGGGTTAAAAGTCTTGGGTTTATTTCCATGGTACCTTCCTATAGCGACATTCGTAAGCTGATTAAGAGAATAAACAAAATGTTGATGTACGTTTGTGTACAAATCATTTCATACAATTGTCTGGGGTTATCAACAGCATATGAATATGTGTATGTACTAATATACAGTACAGTATTTATGTGTTATATATACAGACAAACAGATCAATTGACTAATCGGCCTTGGCCAATTCGCTGGTATACGGAATGCAAACCAAATCAAGCTAGTTTCGACCGGAAACTGATCTCTTAAATGCTAACAACAATAACGCACTTTGCAGCTTTCATCATTCAGCTTTCATCTTTCATCTGCTCTCACTGCAGGCCACGTGCAGCGCTAGAATGCAGCGCTCTTGAACTGGGAGCAGACTACATGAGCGATAAGCGATAAGCAACAAGCGGGAGCAGCAGCAACTAGCGACGAAAGCAGAAAACAAAACACGACAAGTGGCAAGTGAAGCAGTAGAACGTGCTAAGCGGCTACAAAAGAGAACACGCTTGGATGGCGCTGCTGAGGCTTGGAGCTGGAGCTGGAGCTGGACGCGTCAGCCGGGTAATGAGCTATACAAACTACGCCCTGCTGATGGCCACTGCGTTGCTGGTGTTAATCTCGGCGCATGTCAAAAGCGCCAAGCTGCATGAGGAGCCGCTCACGTCCCCGGATAACGTTGTATTTGACAAGCATGAGCGTGACAGCCACCCGAACAAAGGGTATGCCAAAGACACAGCTGCCATTCATCCTTATCACCATCGTGTCCATGGGCACAGCAAGCACAAGCAGCACCTGCATCATGTGGCAATGCTGAACAATCGTCGGGCCTATCATAGCAAATACAGCATCGAACAGCTGCTGCACATGCATGTGACACCAAAGGTGTCCAATGACATCGACATGGACCCCTGCAAGGCGGGTGAGTAGACTTACATACATACATACATATATACTAAGTAATAAAACAAGAGGCAAGAATCACATATTTTATGTGGTTTCCCATTTTCGCTGTCGCGGCGTAAAATCGCTTTAGCTCTAAGTTAGTCTATAGCTGACTATACTGTATATGGCAGACTTTGGCAAATTCTATTTGCCATCCAATGTCTTAAGTTTGAGTAAAAGCGAAAAGTCTTGTAAACTTAAGCTAGGCACACGGTACGTACTTGAGTACGTTGAGTTCAGTTTGCCAATCGCGTTTCCCATGGCTCACCCACTCTTAGTCAAGGGTGGCAAGCACGCCCCCCCACCCACACTGCGCCTTCTTTACCGTTAGTTGCAGCGTTGAAAATTAAGCGCTATTGTAGCCGCCTGAGATCGACTTCCCGGCTGCTCAACTCAATTGAATTTACCTCGGTTTTCAAAACGAAATTGACTGAGCAATGCTTTCAGAACGACCATATCAATGTCTGACGATGTGTGTGTGTGTGTGTGAGTGCGTCTATGTGTGTGCTTGTGTGTGGAATAACTTCGATGACGATGCCGACTGCAATTTGTCTGGCGGCAACTGCGCTGTGCTGCTGTTGCTCGGGCCCCAGCCAAGTTTGTCAGCGAGTCTGAGTTATAAGTATTTGCGCACATCAATTGTCAAAAAGTTGGCTCCATGGTTATACGAGCAAACGATTTCCCGTCGTAACTGCCATTGGCAATGTACTGCCAAGTGGTCCAAGGAGCCGTCAATGTGTGTCCCACAAAGCGACTAGCACACACAATCTGGCTAAACTCTAGAGGACAGACGTAAATATCTTGAAATTTTCAATTTATAATGCCGCAGTAAAGGGTATTGTAATTTGAATTATGTTTATATGTTCTTTACAGTTTAGAATTATTTTTTACGACTGTGGATTTACATAAGCCTTAAAGTTATTAGAATTCGATTGAAATCAGAAACATAATTTATACACGGCCAAGCTGCAGATTGGAAGAAGCATATCTTTAACTGCAGCATATCAAAATAAATTTGAATAGTTTTTTTATCGTACAGCTCTTGGAGTACTTATTTAGTAAAGGGCAGTATGTAGGCTGGCCAGTTTTTTAAGCCATTGAAAAGGCTTTAAATTAGGCTCTCTAAAATCATAATGCGAATTGGGTATCTTTCTTAGTTGCATGCAGCTTAGAAGGGACTCTTAAAGAAGATATAATTCAGATTCAAATCATTAATTTACCTCAACTAATTTTGCATGCTGCTTATTAGTGTTGCTATCGATTAAACTGCTGAAATAGAATTGCTTAATTTATGTTTGTGAAGATCGCGCTAAATAAAGGATTATTCCAAAACCAAGTTCATCAGCCGAACCTTTATCGTTATTATCTCTATTATTATTGTAAGTTGTTCATATATAGTCTCTGGTAAATGCCCTTAAGATTTATAAGTAAAGAAGTATATCGTATTTGCATAATGTCTGTAAATCTGTCTAAAGTAAAAGTAATAAAAAAGTTTTAAACGAATGCACTCATATAAAGAGTTAAGTTTTTGTATATAAGCAAAAAGGTCAAGCAAATCCCTTTAGTTATGCATCTTTCTCAGTATATATGACCTAGCCACCTTTCTATTGTTACAATTGATGATTTGCATCTCCCTTTGTTTTAAAGCTAGATATATACAGTTGCTGTTGTTTTGGGTTGAGTGGTCCAGCTGATTGTGAAGGAGTACATCCAATGTTCAAATCCTTGGACAAAATATTATGTGTTTAGTCTTGTAGTATGGGTCACGTCCGTTCTTGCTTGTCTTTACTGTACTATCAGCTGGAGACTGGATGTCTAGCAGGGTCCAGCCAGGGTGAAGGTCGCCAGCCGCCTGGGCGTCACATTGCGACTCATAAGTCAGCCAGGCGGACAGACACATGCATCCAAACACGCCCACTGAATGTCTGTGTCTGAGTATTTTGTTTAGTTTAGAGCATGGTGTCGCATACTGTTAGGGAAAAACAAGCTGCTATTAATCAAGGGCGCGATTTTGTCATGCTTTACAATTAATGAATTGTGTTCGCATTCTGTGTTGTTTCACACAAAGTAGGTCACAGCAGATTTATAATGCATGCATATACATTTATAATGCCACACATACTCAAACACAGTCTGGCAGGCATTTGCAACACCCTCTACACCCAACAAAAAGGGAGTTTGGTGTATGCAAATGCACGCAGCAATAACCGAAGAGGAGAAGGCGGAAAAACACAAACATACTTTTCTTGGTTTCTCTGTGCACAACACAAAGTAAACTAATTGAATTTTGAAGTGAGCTCGATTTCAACGTCCAGCGCAGCAGCATTAGTTTGAGCCAACTGGAGCAACAGCAACAACAGCAACGAAAACAATTGTTGCAGCTAACAACAGCAACAGCTAATGATTTTTAGATTACAGCACTGTGAAGTCTGATAACTTAGTACTTTTTATGCTCCTCTAGAAGAAAAACAACTGTTTGGCTTTGTTTTTCATCAGTACTGAAAACGAACATTACTAATTTTAATTTGTTTGCATTTTGTATAAATCAGCCTAAAAGCTTTTGTAGTTTTTTTTATTGATTGCTGAATAATCAAGTTTAATTTGATCAGTTTTCAGTTTTAGCAGTTTCATCTCCAGTTCGGAATGTGCATAGTTTTCATTGGCCAATTTATTTTTAATTGTTCACGATTGCGTATATTTTTTGTTGCACAAAGTTTTGTTTGCGGTGGACTTGGGTTTAAAACCAGAGTAGATTAATTTTTTTTTTCATTTTATGTATAAAAACAATGGTAGGGAAAATGTTTTGGTTTGTTGGTTGTTATAACTGCAACGTACTTAGTTGTTATCTTTTCTTTTATCAGGGCTTCAGTTTTGTGTATCCACAATTATTTTCTATTTACGAAACTTAATATAAGTTTTTGAAATGGTTTCATAATAAAGTTATGTTATGGATTGCTTTTGCTAAGGGTACTTTGTAAATTTAATTAAGTTGGGACATTCATTTTACCATGTATCTTTGGAAGATTGCTGAAATTAAATTACATTTAAATTCAGAAATTATATATATGTATATGTATATAATTTAAGGACAGGAACATTTCGGCTACCAGCCTCGCTGCGAAACGGAACAAAACTCTTAAGCGAACGAGAAGTCGGCGGACGCGAACGAGTTTGGAGGCAGACTTCAGTGGGAGAGGGGGGAAGGGGGGGAAAGGGGGGGGGGGGGGGGGGGGGGGGGGGGGGGGGGGGGGGGGGGGGGGGGGGGGGGGGGGGCTGTCTGTCTTGGTAGTCGGTTGGGCTGCAGCTCGAAATCAAACCGCAAATGACACTACAAATGCGAAAATGGCCCACAAACGCGAGTCGGCATGCCCATCTACACATAACTGGGCAAAGTTGCCGACAGTAATGATGACAACAACGTTGTCTACCCACAACAACAACAAGACCACAACCAGAGCTACCAAAATGTCAGACTAGTTGGTTTTCACTAGCCTACAAGCATAAACAAGCTACCCAAGGCCCAAGCGGCTGTAAATACTTAAAACCTCCCTCCCAACTTCATCCAAAAACACACACACTCGCATACACTCGGAAACGTGTGGAAACTCAAATCCTCGCCTATGGACGAGAGCAGAACGCTAAACCGTGCCAAACTAACGCCATTCTTCACTGTCGTTGACTTTTTCAGCCATAGAAATAAAAAGCCACTTAGCAGGCACATTCCATGCATCGTCCAGACAAACTATCAAAAAAATAAAGGGAGTGGAGGAAGGCGGCATTACGACCAGACATCACAAACTATTTACGGTTCGCACTTTTACCCAGCACTGTACACAGAGTTGCCACAGTTGCCACAGTTGGTAGTGCTGCCAGCTCTGTTTCAATTTAGACGGATTTGGTTGAACCGCCAGCAAATGCACAGGTTGTGTGGTTGCCTTGCCAACTAACAAAATAAATTATCCGCAAAATAGCAAAAAAAACCAAATTATTTAAAGCTAAAAATTATATAATCTTTTAAATTGCTACTTTTAATTGGATTTGTTAAGCCGGATACTTAGCTATTTAATAAAATTTGAACTAATTTCATTGGGGTATTCATTTTCAAGAGGAATATAACAAAACTATAATTTGTTATTCTGTACTGATTAGCTTCTCTGGTGAAATTCGTTTTTTTACAGTAAGTCCTTTTGAATAGAATCCGCATCACACGTAAGCTAACATGAGTGTAGTCTTACTTAAAGATACCCTGTGGCTACGTTGTAGTCTTCTCATATAGCGTGAACTTACTTTATATACAAACAAATCATTTGGGTTATCTGGAAAATTTTAAAAACAGTTAATTGCGAAGCATTTTAAAAATATTTAATTCCAATCGATTATTATTACAGGTATATCGTAACGTAATGAATGTTGATAAATTAAATGATGATAGTTACAGACTTTATATATTAATTTTTTTTGATTTTAACTACATTCTTTACATAGAACCTTTTAGACATTTGCGTGTAATCAAAGATATTTTAAGACGGCTGTTTAGTTTATATCCTCTATCTCTAGCTAAGAGTCAATCGCAAAATTTATAATACACACTAAAATAATCTCCTGAATATGATTTTGAAATCCCGATTTCTAAATTGATAAATTGCGTGTATCTCGTACAAGTCAGATACAAAGATAGTAGAAGAACTTAAATTTGATCTAAAAAGTCGCATTCAGAAACGCCATCTTTACAGGTATAGGTGAATACAGAAATCGGCAATCTATTCCCTTTCAAACCCATATCTACAGATGATGTTCACATACAAATACAATGGGATCTTACACTGAGTTAACTTTATTATGATAGAACTTAATTTAAATAATACTATATGCACACAACAAAATAAATAAAGTAGAAGATTGCGTGCTGTCAGTTGACTTCCCAAATATATACATTTGCTTCAATAACTTTTTTTTCAAAATTTATATATTAATATTTGTTGTACAGGTTTTTTGCTACCTTATTAGCAGCTTGACCAGTTATACTTTAGACAATAAGAACTTATAAAATTACCTTAATACGTAGATAACAATAACTTAAATAACAATAACATATAAGTTAGCTTAATACGAAGATAACAAAAATTTAAGTCTAATCACTTAACTTGCCTTATGTGGGTTAGGCAAGAATTCTCGTGGGGAGATCATACGGGTGGCATATTTTTAGGTGGTCTTCTTAGCCGTCTCGCTAATGTGTTGGGGTGCCAGTCAATTCTGATAAGGTATTTTGTGGAGTGTGTTAGTATTCCATCACCTATCTTAGGTACTCTCCGGTATTTTTCAATGTCTTTTGTCCGCTTGTACCAGGGTGCATTACATATATTTCTTAAAATCTTGGCTTGGACAACTCTTATTTTATTAAGATTCGTCTTCGACGCAATGCCATACATTTGTAATGGGACTTAACATTGATTTATATATAATGACCTTACTGTATAATGATAGCTTTTATGTAGGTGCAAGTAGCTAAACAATTTTTCAGCTTTTGTCATTACCGTCTTTGAGATCATGGCAGTGTGTCTTTTAAATTTTAATCTTCTATCCAGGATTACCCCAAGGTATTTGTTTAGCTAATAAGCTTTTTTATTAATTGTTGCAATAAGTACAAAATATATTTTCGAATTTATAGATTTATTTTTGTAGCGATGCGCGATGCAGCTGAAGAGACGAAAGCGAAATTGAATAATAAGCTTAAGGGCATGAGCACCGAAAACGGTCAATGCTCAGATCAAAGAGAGAGAGAGAGAGAGAGAGAGAGCGCGATAAGGTAGCGAGAGAGCGTGGGCAGCTTGGCCGTGATTACAACAACTTAAACTTAGCATAAAGCAACAAGAAGAAGTACTACAGTGGGCAGCGCAAACAAATTATACAATAAAGTGCGTTACTTTAAGCTGCACCATTGACTATTGAATATGTTAACTTAAGTATATAAATTAAGTGGCTGCGTGACCCAACAGTATAAATGAGATGTTTTATGCTCAAGTACGGAACCCTGCTTAGTTATAACACCACAGCTCAGTGGTCGCGTGGCGAATGTTACGTTTGCACACTTGTTGCCATTGATGCCGATATTCCATTTTACAGCTCAATCTTCAAAGTTACATACATACTGTTGCAGTGCTTCTGTGGCTACATTAAGGTTGCTACCAGCACATTGTCAGATTCTAAGGCGGTAATGCCGCTTTCATTGGGCATATCAGCTTCTATTAAGGAAAAAGCTTCTATCTAGCAGGAACACCTGTGGCGTGAGGGTACTCCTTAATTTAAAGAGCAGGCCATCACACCACACAGCTACTTCTGCTCCATAGCATCCAAAGCGAAGTTGGCAACACAGTTTAGCTGTTCCGGAGTGTCATGTCTTATTTCGAATCCAAACTGCCACTTTGGAATTCCTTTTGTCTCAGATCGAGTTGTAGAATCCAAATTAACACCACCCTTTCTGACATCTGCCCTTTGTCATCTTCACCCTGTCATCTTCAGTGAGGCTTCGGATTTATTGTGATCAGCGTAGTCTTCCAGACGTTTGCTGTTAAGTAGCAATACTATAAATAATAATGCATTTTTAAAAAGGAGCTTAAGCGTTCTATTATCCAAAAGATCTTCACCAGGTGATTTTTTGGCTTTAAGCTTATTAATGATGCGCTCCACTTCCTGCAGTGTGACAGACTTTTCCAGCATTGTCTTTTGAAATGGGATATCAACTTGCTGATCCACAATCCTTTTAACAACATCATTTGTGAAGTTTAATTCCTTAAACCTACTTTGTAGGCATCAATAACTTGTATTTCTAAATCGATTTCAATCGGGTATATACCAAATTTATTGCCGCTCTCTTTGATAGCCATATGTAAC
Organism: Drosophila lacertosa; assembly: GCA_004143845.1. Lineage (NCBI taxonomy): Eukaryota > Metazoa > Arthropoda > Insecta > Diptera > Drosophilidae > Drosophila > Drosophila lacertosa. Next base: position 296 of record SCDZ01000840.1, on the reverse strand, counting down.
CATATGTATGCAAACTAAGTTTATACTTTTTACGTGTTTACGTACTTTTTCACATTAAACTAAAACCAGCAGCGAATATGTTACAAGTCGAAAATGTTAGCTTTTAAATCCACACACTCACATGATTGCTGCTCCTTTAACAATTTTATATCCTGCACCAATTACAAATAGGTAAAAAGGGTACGATGATTTTTCGGAAGTGTATGCAACAGACACAAGGAGCTTTTACAACACCATAAAGTATATATATATATATATATATATATATATATATATATATATATATATATATATAT